>VZRH01003771.1:228430-265288 GCA_013397555.1 Urocynchramus pylzowi | reverse complement strand
TTTTTTTTTTTTTTTTTTTTTTTTTTTTTCTGAGGAGTTATAACTTGAATGACACAAGTTTTCCTCAAGAATATTTGAAAGGGTAACGAAAAAACAATTATATTTAAATATAAGCAGCCTTGCTTTTCCTCACAAGAAGGTAACAGCAATGTTTACTGCTGCACATTTTCCTCTGGAATGACAGGCTGTGTGAGTCACTGATGCCTTGGAGTGGCTACCTAGAACAGAGGCTAGACAGAGTTACAAGAAAGAAGAAGATATTTATTAAAGGTCTTCAACAGATACACCTTGGGCAGTGCAAAAGCCTGCAGAGGCTATACCCCAGGTGGACAACAGTCATGAGTTTCTCAGGCAGATATAAGTTTGGCCTCTTTGCATATCAGAGGTTAATTGTCCGATAATTCAGGTGATGAAATCATATTCTCCCAGTTTGCTTTCCTCCAGATTCACTTTTATTTATACTTTCCAGGACCTGAGGCAGAAGACATCGTTTGTTCTCAGGCCTGGAAGGATTGTTATGTCTGACAAAAATGAAGAGAGCTTACTAATACTCTATATGGAGTTCAGAGTTATGTATTAATGCAATACAGGATCTGAAAAAATATAAAAGCTAAAAACTTAAGGCATCACCATGGGCACTGAATGCCCTGACTGTCCCTGCCTGGCCCCCCTGCGGCTCTTGTCACCTGTCCTCAGCCCAGGACTCCATCTCAGTCTCAGAACTGAGAGCCTCTGCCCCAGGAATGCCGCAGAAAGGATGTTGTCTGGCTCCCCACAGCCTCGCCCTGTTGGTCCATGGGCCCCACTGAGCTGCCTCTCCACAGGTATCCTCATTCCTGGGGGGTGCCCAAAGCCCAGGGCTGGGGCTGCCCATGGTGTCCTTTGCTCCCAGCTAGGGCTGTGGGAGCACTCGGTTTACTCAGCTCCAGCAGAGTTACTCGTCTGTGCCCTGGACAAAACAGATACATCAATGGTTTGTACAATTTAATCTCATTTTTGTGAGAAACAGGACAGTTGTTTGGTAAGATTAAGCTGGAATATTCTGTGCTGTCAATTTCCCCTCTGGAGCATGTTGGAGATGATGAAGATGTGTCCTTGTCTTCTGGAGGCTTCTCAGTGGTGTCAAAGGATTTCATTTCTGGAGATGGGTCAGAGTGGACAGAGCTCACCTACAGTGGTCATGGAAGGAAGACAGAAGACAAAGGAGAAGGAACTGGTGAATAGAATGGTGGAAAATGGAGGTTATTTTCACTGCTGTTCCTGGTCTATTTCCTAGAACACAATTAGACCATCTGTTTCTGTGAAGGGATGCTCTACTTTCCCTCTCATATCCCCACAGGTACTCTACCAGTTTTGACCTCCCCTTCAGCAGGAGCACTGAAGGATGCCAGATGATATTCTACTACAGGCAATTTGCTGCCTTACTTTTGGCTTCTGCCCAGAGCTGCCCTGTTTTTCTGGCAAAATGTTCCCATTTTCTCATCTTTTCAATGCATTCACAAAAGGTCATTGCAAACATATAATGCTTCTCTCTGTGAGAAGCTCTCTTTAAGGGCTGTCTACTGAAAGCCCTGAAAAGAGGTAATCAGTTACTCACTCATCCTGGATGCATAAGTAGGGACTAATTATTGAAAAAAACCTACCATATTGTATCAACAGTATCATGGTAAGGTAACAGAAAAGGCCTTGGCTCAAAAATGTTCTCCACATTGTGCAGAGAAGAAGATAATAATTTGATTGATCAGTGAAAGAAGTTGAGCGCTCCAAATCTCCATTACAGCTGGAAAGGCCATTTATTCTGGGTTTGTCATTTTGGAGGTGTGGGTGTAGCTGTGCTGTTACTGGGCACAGCATCTGGAATCTTTCATGGGCATTAGGAAGGCATCTGGGCTAAGAACGTCCTGACATATGATGGATGCAGATGGATAACTGGATCTAGTAACTTTGTTCATGTTTCATTCCTTCCTTATGCAGCTACAAAATGCTGTGTAAATAAACAATAGTGTTTCCTGCTTTAAACAGGGCAGGAAACTTTCATAGTAAAAGCTCAGATCAGCAGTTCAACAAGTGAGACAGGAGGAAGCACCAGGAGGGTCCTGCTGGAGCTGGGGGTGGCCATGGAGCAGGCAGGAAGACAGGATGCAGCCCCACAGTGTTGGGGGACAGGGGACAGCAGGAAGCAGTGACAGAAGCCAGGGACACTACACAAGGATAATGATGCCAGTCCAGGGTGGGTCACAGCTGTGTGCAGGGACATGCACGACCAGGCACAAGAACACAGGGTTACCTGCAGGAGAGCTCAAGCCAGAGACTATCCAGGACATGATGCAGCTCTCAGGAGAAGCAGGGACAGTGTCCCATGGGATTTCTCACAGTTTCTACTCTGCAGCTGTGCACCCAGCAACTTGGAAGCACAACTGTGCTATGTCAGAGCAGTCATGAGCACAAGTGCACAAACCCTGAGGAGAGGGGATGGATGAGTGGAAGGAGGTTGCAGAGTCTGGTATTGCACTGGAGGTCAACAGTGAGTATCATCATTGATAAACGATGATACATCATTTACATCAGTGTTTGATGATACATCAAAACATCAGTGTTTACACAGATGTTGTGCTTCAGCAGTGACTAAGGTGGTATGCAAGGGGTCCATTTGTGAACATATTAACAAGCTGATATTGAGAAAGATAATATCATTATTTTTGTAAATGTTTGGAATTCTCCGGGATGGATCTTTCAATGGTCTGAACTTTTGTGCAGTCTCACAGATGGTAGAAGACTGGGAGTGTCAGGAGATAAAGAGAGTAATTTGACAAATACTTAGAAGGAAATTAAACTTAGACATAAATCTTGGCAATGTTTTCATGTTGTTAATGTATAAATTAATTACAGCATGAAGTAGAAATTGTTAATTAAATCCTCTTAGGTTAGAATTATTGCCAATTAGTTCTTTTTCAAAAACTGATGCAGCTTTTTCAGAATGTGATTCTTTTAAAGGACAGACATTAAAGGTATGTTGTTGTGGGAGGAATCCTGCCCAATGAATTCTTTCCATCGTCTTCCACTCCATGTAGAGTCAAATGGTGATTCTTCAGAGTATAAATCATGGTGGTAGTTTCACTCTTTGACTACATCTTCTGTATCCTTTTTTTGGATAGTTTGACCAGTTGACAATAAAATGCTTTTCCCTCCACTTGATTTATGTCTATGACTTGAAACTTTTTGCCCAGGTCCAACAATTCTTCTGCATTTAGAATACATGAGGCCGGTTTATATAAAAATTGTTGAGTGCAAGCCCAACATACTCATTCTCAAATCCAGTAATTTTGTTACTTGTTAAAGAACTTTCTGAGAAATATTTATGCATTATGAGGTTTGCAAATGCTTTCTCATAATGAATATGCAAAGGACAACCTACAGGCTTAATTTTGAGTGTGGGATGATATATTTTGCTATATATCAAAATATATAGGCAATTTAATTAAATATATATGATAGACAGATAATGCAACAGCATTCCTAAAAAAAATTCAAAATATATCTTCTTTCATGCGTCCCTCTTAATTGGCTACTTCATATTTTTACTTACTAGCCTTCAGGTTGCTCTTTAAATCTCAGAGAAATTTAAACAGAGATAATAAACTTAGTGCCTGAATAGCTATATTCTTCAAAAGCTATAATCAAGTTGTCTGCTTAAAATAAATAAGTTGCGTGTAGATCTTATTAATGTTTTACTAGTATATCATTTTAATGCAGAGTAGCTTCTTTACAGGGAATTCAGCCTGTCACTGGATGTTTAAATTTTCAGTGTCTGTTGTCATGGCAACATGAATTGACTCTGGTACCCACTATGCTCAACATAAATTAATTCAAAGTCAAAGTATCTTTCTTTTCCTTAGATTTATTGTGGTAAAAAATAGCTGTACTGGAAAGAGAATTTAAAATGTAATAATTCTCAGCTAATTATTAGTTTTACTTGCAGCATTCAATAAATTGATCCTAATAAAAAATGTATGTATGGGGAAAATTTTCCTCCATTTCTTTCTTCTTTCTTTCCTCCATGAGTGAAACCATACTTTTGAAATATTAAAACTGACACATTTTAACTATTATTTACATTTGAATTCACATGTTTTTAGTTATAGTTCCAGTACTTTCATATTTTTTGAACTGACAAATAAATTTTTAGAATTTAGGATTTTCTCTAATTTTCTGATTCTGATTCTTTCTGCAGTACTGTCATGCTTCCACAAAAACTGCTAACTAATGTTTTATGTTTAAATTTATCCTAATGTGCTCTATTAGAAAAATCTGTAAAATGCAGCTATGTATATATAGAAAAGAATTGGAGAGAGTCATGTCTTGATCCCTTGGGATTCTCATGGTTCTTAAGAGGATTAAGAAAGCATATTAAATACATGTGGTAAGAGACAGAATACTGTTCCAGCAGGCATAACAAAATTATTTTTTCCTCTTGATATTTGTAAAGTTAGCCTAATCTGTCCTCTAGATTTAAAGAAAATAGCTCTTGATGTACAGTATCATGTAGAGTTCCTCAGTGCAGGAGACTCTCAATGCCTGTTTTGCATGACATTGACATTATAAGAAAATTACGTGGTTTAACCTTCCTAATGCAGGTAGGTGTTACATATTTCATTCCATATGTTTTCTACTGTACAGTCCACTTCTCAGAGGATGCTAAAACAGTTCTTTGAAAGAGTTGTATTTAAGTTTTATTTTATGTTGAAAATATTATTTCATTATTTATAAATAGTGTGTACAAAATGCCATCCTTTCTGAAAATGCCAGCATCTCAAATAAAATTTAGTTTGAGTAAAGTGAGTGTTTTGTAGGTAATCAAAACATTTTTTTACTATTTATCCTGGAGATACTAAAAAATGGTTCTGTTTGAACAATCATCTTCTGGATATTGAGTTTTACACAATGAAACATTTTACATTGCAATAAAACGTTGTTCAGATTCTATTTAATTTCTGTGCGGAAAACACTGATTAACATTTAGAGCTTCAAGAGTTACTGCTGAAATTCAGATGTTACTGTCTGGTTATGTCTCAGTGTGCCTAGAAGTTGCAACATTGCCATATTGACACATACTGTAATGAGACCTTTAAGAAAAAAGAAATGTGCTGCAGCTCTGCATGACTCATTTGCACCAGCCCCACACATTTGTTAATAACCCAGCAGAGAGAGCAAATCTCAATATAAGGTTCCTCTGGGGATTTGTGTTGCTGCATTTTCTACAAAAGTCATAATGGCTGCAAACTCTCCTCATTTGGACTAAATCTTCCAAACACCTCTGTTTCTTAATGAGTGTGCTATCATTCATTGTGTTAAATCTTCTGTAATGAGCTTGAAAGGAGAAAGACTACGATCGCTACTCTCATCTGTCACTGACGGGACAATTACAGTTTTCTAACTGACTTCATTTGTAGTCTGCTTGATCCAAAACACTTGGGAGTGAAATACAATATTCTCATTCCTGAATTACTGAGAGAGGTTTTTTTTCCCAGTTCAGTGAGCAGTAAGTATCATAGAGCTCACAATAAAGATATAGAATCACAAGGGTGTGTTCTTACACAAATGTGGATTTAAGTATCACATCAACAAATGTATTGCATAGCTCAGAGCTTTATTTTCAAGTTCACCACTGACACTTGGTTGCTCATTTGATGAATTGTTTGTCTGGTCTCTCCTTTCCTGGGTGAGAGTACCAGTTTTTTAGTGTCAGACAGGTCTGGCAGTAGGGATTTACAAGCTCCCTGAAAACACCATCTACACCAATATTTTATATCATGTTGTATTACTTTTTAAAGCACCTGTCTGATCAGGGAACTTTCAGGTTATTAAGGTGACATTTTTCTTTAAACTGTTTATTAACCTTAAGTAATCTTTCTGTTACGAGTGTATGTAAAGGTGGTATTTCTATAAGATAGGAAATTGTAATACTGAAATACTCCTTTTATTACAGATCTTATTTTACTAAATTAGTATTTTCATACAGCCAAATTTCCTTTTCAACTGCAAGGATGATTTATGTAACTCCTGGCAAATAGTGTGTAGCTTATCGCATGCTTAACTTTACCAAGGAGACAATAAAAACAAATTAGAAGTAAAATTTGTTGGAAAAGCATACCATAAGCCTCCAGAAGAATTCTTTCCATAATTTTTTTTCACAAGCAGAGAGCAGAGTCCAAGGCTTTTCCAGAAATACAGAATGCTATTGCTAGGAAGATATTGTATGTTTACTTTTTAAAATGGTTTGCAAATTTTCCTAAATAAACTATTCTTTGTTTATTCTTTTCTTAAATATCTTTGTTATGACCCTAGATAAACCTTCCCCCAACCACACATGTGTTTGAATGTAAGCAGCTAAATCACATAGCAGAATCTAACCTTCCATTAACAATTTTCATTTATCTGAAAATCCAAGGTTTGCCAAATCATAGTTCAGCAAGGCTTTTTTGACTGTTTCCAGGGACTTTATAGAGGTTGATGTTATATTTTCATGCTCTAATGAAAGAAAAAACAAAAAACCAAAACAAACAAGCATGATAATAAATACTGATTGTTTTGCCTTAGGTCAAGATTACTGAGTTTTGTAGTATTCCTAGTTTCTCCAGCAGTTATTGATAATATTTAGTTACTGCCTAATATTGCTTCCTCCTAATATTTGAAGTGAAAGTGAAAAGGAAATTCAAATTCAGGTGTAAGACTGCAGATTTATTTGCAACAAATAAAACAATTTGCCAGAATATAACAGTTCCTTAAGAAATTCCTGAAATTTATGCTTGTTTTCACACTGATCTTTCTTGGACATTTGCTGATTAATCTTTAGTCTCTTGACAAAGTTCATATTACATTCTTCTTAATCCTGAACTGCATTTTTAACCCAAAAGTTAGTAAACACAGAGATAAATAACACTTGCTGCTTGCTTTATGGTCTGACTTTTCATGGAAAGAAAAAAGAAATCATCTTGAATTTACTATGAGTTTCCTTGGTTATGGGAGCAGTGCAGTCAGGAATGCATTTAATGCCTCAATGAGTTGAATACTCTTAGGATGGTAGTTCAAGTTCTTTCAGACATGATTTAGAACAAGATTTTGGTCTTCTGTGAAATGAAAAATCATCGCATAAAGTATGGAACAAAAAACCACACAAAAAACAAATCCTACTACAAACAAAAAACAATACAAACAACAACAATAACAAATCCTGCAGCTGTAAAATCAATAGATGTGTGCAGGAGGCAGGGGACTCCTTGTCTGTTTTAGAGTAACATGTGCAGCAATACCTTTCCTGTGTTCATGTTTGACTTCCTGTGCACTGAGATTCAGGATCTCATTTGAACTTTCTCTCCACTATGTAATTAGCATTTATTTCAGGAGAATGCATTTTACTTTCTTCACTACAGGGTTAATTTTCCTCAGAGTTCTTTCTGCTCACTGAACTCGATTTTTATTTACATCAAGAACCTCTTGAGCCTGTGGGTTATTTCCATTTTAAAGGGCTTTTGTACTGTCAGTATGATGGAAGAGGTCAGAGTGCAAGTGAAAAATCAAGGCTAGTAGATTTCTGGAAATCTTGTTTGCATCTTTTAAGGTTATCATCAATAAGAACAGAAAATATTACCTCCAGTTATTTTGTTTTTTCCTTCCAAATACTGAAATTTTCTAAATTTATAAGACTTCTAGAAGAAGAAGGCTGCAAAATTATTTTGAAAGCTATTAAAAACAGTTTCTGTGCTTTCAAATTGAATGGCATGCATTAATAAGCATCAGTTTATTTGAAATAAAATGTCAAAATGAAGCTTTACTCACATTACATATGGATTTATGGCAGTAGGAACAGTTAATACAATGCAAATGAGTAAAAACCAGGTAAGTCCCATTTTCAGTTTATATGTTTTACTGTTTACTGTTAAAATTGTGATTGATAAGTCTTATATACTAAAGATGTGAATCTAGGCCCACCACAGACTGTAGAGCTCATACTGAATTCATAACCAAATGGCAAGCACATTTTCCAAAAAGCTAGTTTCACACAGATATTTTTATCAGAGACCTGTTCAGTTTAATTGGCAGTATATGAGGTAAATAATGCAAGATCATTTCCATAGGGAGATTGTTCCACATTCTTGCAAACTCTCTTCTCAGATTTTTCCTAGTGAGGTAGTGTGTGTTTTCCTTACAGACATATTAAAGTCTTTCTGTTTCAGTTCTTTTAAAGGATTGTTTGATGCCAGGCTATTTCTGACATTTACAGAAAATATGAAGATTCAGTGATTTTTGTAGAAAGCCAAAGAGAGGTAGATACCCACTTTTTATTCATATACTTTAGGAGAAAAATTTGATTGGTAGGAACAGATCAGCACACCAAACTATTCTGTCTTCTTCATCCCAGTTCTTCTTATGCCTATGAAGCGTTACCTTTTATGGCAGTTGTAAAGCTTTTATTATTCAGACATGACAATTTGTAATATTATCTATAACTAACACCCAGATTCTTGAATACCTCTTATCTCCTAATAAAATGAAGATATTTGTTTCAGTAGAGACATTACAATACAAACAGCTATAAATCATATGGAAACATACAAATATTTAGCAAACTGTTAACTTCCACTGTGAACAGACTCTGGAATCTTAATAGGATGTACCTGTAACACAATTGGGTCCATATTTACGTTGAAGCCTCTTAAGCATTAGCATTATTTTTATAAATAATAAAGCAGATCCATGTGAATAATTTTAAAAAGTTAAAGCAGATGGGAAGAACCTGTGTGCAGCTATGCTGCAAAGCTGTAGATCAGAGCTGATAACACTAGGAAAATGACAACTTTAGCAAAGAAAGGCAGCATTCAGGATATCTTCAGATCAAGTGTCAGAACCTTTTACTGCTATTTTAAGCAGAGAAGCCTCTCTTTACAGCAAATAGTATATGGAGGTGTTTCCTTCCAGTAGGCATAGTCTGGTGAGGAGTAAAAAATTGTCACTGTGGTGTAGCCATGTTCAATTATTTATTTAATTTTCCAAATACCTCCTCTGACAGAAACAATTGAAATGAAATTATATCCCAAAGACAAATGTCCACTCTTTGGAAAAATTTACATCTCAGTGTTTATGTTTATTAACTGTTTGTCTTTCTTGGCTTTCATCCAGCAGCAGAAGACTGTTATCCTGGGACAGGAATGTATGATAATTACATTATCCCTAATCCTAACCCACACCCTAACCCGAAAAATTAAAATTAAAAGTTACAATATTGCATGGACTCCAAAGGTAAATGTTGTGTCTGTCCTATTTTCAGGCTGAACTGCATGAGTGATCCTGTAATTCAACACAGCAGCCTCTGTACATCAAAACTACTATCTGTGTCACACTTCACTATCATGGTGGATCCATTCCTTGTTTTACCAAAAACGTTGGAAATACTTTTGCCAGCTTCACATGGACAAGAACAAAATCCAACAAGAATTTCTATCCAATAGAATAGCAATTTCTCAATCTCACTCACCTATACAGAATAAAAGCATTGCATTCTGCCAAGTATCTGATTAAAAGATGTACAATTAGTTTTTCTGTTTCCACTGGGACTGAAATTGATTGTTAAGTCCTTGTCATGTTAAATAAACCATCTAACACAATATTTATTGAAGATTTGGTGGTATGGAAGGTCACATGATCTAAGTAACTACATAAATTGTTCTGACCCACTAGTCAAAAATAGTCTGTATTATAAATGATCCTACTTATTCTAAATCTTATGCTGCTCATAAAATGCTATACCATTAAAGATCAAGGGAAAATATTTCCAAACAGAAAAACCATTTACATAATCTTTAACACTGATTTATTTCAGAATAGGTGCACAGCTGAAGGAGATGTTTTTCATTCACAAATTAGGTATAAATGTCTGTTGTGGTTTAAGCCCAGCTAGCAGCTAAGCAGCCCACAATGGAATGTGGAGGAAAATTGAAATAAGAAGGGTTTAAAAATTAAAATAAAGTAAAATATAAGAGTAATGCTAATTAAAAAAAAACCCACCAAAAAAAAAAAAAAAACCAACAAAACCAACAAACAGACAAACAAACAAAACAAAACCCACCAAGCAAAGCACAATAAAATTGCACATGACCCACTGATGTCCAGCCCATCTCTGAATCTCCATCAGTGGGTTGTGAATGGATTAGCGAAAGAGGCCTCTACATGAATTAAGGTGAAAATGAGACCATGTGCTGAAGTCAATAATACAGTCCTAATTAACAGTAAATTTGAGTTAGAGAGATTGAAAAAATAGAAAAAACTGGTGCAGGAAAGGGAGAGAGAGATCAGCAAAAGATAATCACCACCCATGGGTCCAGCTGCATCCTGCTGGTCCCTTTTCACCCCAGGCTTTTTGGTGTTGGGGGTCTCAGAGTTGTTCTTCTGGGGGTACCACCTTTATACAGAGTGGTACACATGTTCTGGGAATCCATGGGGTAGTGGTACGTGCTGTTCCCACAACTTTAGGTGATATATATCTATGAGCAGTTGCTTCCTTTCCCACAGTTTGCCAGAGTGGGAATATTTGTCTGGACACATTAAACCAGGAGTGCTAACCAGACCTCACCATTGCCAGGCCTGGAATTTGCACCTTCCTCTTGCAAATTCCTTATCTCAAGTTTCTTCCGTGGTGGCTTATCTTATGCAAAGTTCCTTCTGTGGCCTTTTGAGACAGGGAACTGCACTCTTCAAGTCCTTACATGACCTCCCTTCTGGGTAACTCCCCCATTTTGTATACTGGGCATGACATTTTATGATTGGAATATCCCTTTGGCCAGTTCAGGTCACCTGTCCTGGCTGTTCTCCCTGGCTTCATGTGCAGCTCCTCACTGGCAGAGGATGAGATGCTGGCAAGTCCTTAGCACTACTTAACAACAGACAAAACATCAGTAATTAACATTATTCTTATACTGAATACAAAACACCAGCTACTAAGAAGAAACTAACTTTCTCCCAGAGGAATCCAGGACATCATCAGCCACCAATTTCCATCTCTTGTTCTATTTCTGATTCTCACTTAGAATCCCTTATCACTTGCTGAAAGAAACATAAATTCCAGTGGTGAAATGCTGTAGTTATATGTTTGCAAATATATAAACAATTGTAAGAGATACATTTGCTTACTCATGCAGAGATACTTGTAAGTGCCTGAATACTCAGTTAATAAATGTAATTCTATATAGTCATTTAGTATATAAGGTTGTCTAAATATAGACGATATGTCCATTAGTTCATCTGAAAATGACACAGTTGTGTTAGTCACTGGTGTCAGAAGCCTTCTGAATCTTCTGTCAGTCTCCTGGTTTTGTTCTTTTCTCCTGCTTTTCATGCTGAGCCTTTTTTTTTCCTCAGTAGATATCCAAAGAATCAGCCATAAATATTCCCCTTTTGTAGCATGAGCTATTTTATACTCTTATCCAGGATACTGATTTTGAGGGCTTCTACTGAGATACTGTGCAGCAGATAGATCTGTTATTTGAAATCTTTCCTGTGTTTAATCTGTAATATCCAATGCAAGGGGTGGTGCTGGAATCCAAAACTACAGGCTTCTCAAATTAGAGCCAGCTTGCAGTCATCAATGCTGTTTTAGGCTTAACCTGAGATTAAACAAAAGCATACAATAATTTTAGCAATAACAACAACAATAACCACAACAATTACAATGTTGATGATGATAATAATGATGATGATGATGGTAATAATGAAAAATTATACCTGCAAACAATGGAAACATCTATAAGGAGCATGGTGCAATTCTTGGTAATTCCTAGTTTTGTCTCAGATGTAAGACAATTAAGAGCTCTCAGATACTAACAGTCCAAGAACCCCATTCAGTTCTATACCACCAAAGAAATACTGGCTATTAAATGAGATATGCTCAGACTTCATTAGTGCAAGTTGACAGGACGAAAGAGCCAGAGTCCAAACACACAGCTTTAGAAAATCTGGAACCAAATTCAAACTCCTTAGTTGAAGCCACTATTTGAAAACTATGATGAACTTCCTATGGAGTAGGATAGTATGTTATGATGATCCTTTCTGCTCCACATTTCCCTTTGAATATTTGGCCATATCTAGTAACTTAACTGCTAGGGCAGTACATGTTATTGAATTAGTATAAGTCTGATAAATTTCAACATCATGTTCCTCTGCTCACATTTTTAAAATCAGTTTACATACAGAGCTCTCCAAATATTTTATTTAACTAATAATTTTCTTCCCAATATATTGGTAAATATAGAATGTATTTGAGAGCTTTTGCATTTTATTAGAAAAAAACATACGACTTCTGCCTTTTAGTGCTTTTCCCAAGCCTGAGGACTACAAAAGTAATTCTTCACCCAAACCTGAGGACTCCAAAAGTAATTCTTCATCTGGGAGTCTCTGTCCATTAAAAACTAATTGATGCCATCTTGTGGCACTTAAAGAAAGTGCGAAAGCAATCAATCCACGTTCTTTTTCACATCTTGTATAATTTTGCACCACATTTTTTTGTGCACCTTCTTTTCTTGCCTTTTCTCTACCACGACATGCATGCCATTTTGTTACAGCTCAAAGTCTAACCCAGTTCTACAGTTGAAAAATATTACTTTAAAACCACAATTTAAGAAATCTTCTAAAAAAAAAAGTTTGTAATACATATTATGATCAAATTAAACGTCTTTTACAACTTTAAGTTGAAAGAAAAATTATGGAAAGGCTCTTTTTGGTGTTGGCATCACTATGATAACACAAATCTTGCAGAGACATAGGTTCAATTCTCAGTGGAACTACTTGTGTTTGCTATTAACTGGAATTTCTAGTGCTCTTTGACTCCCAGTTTTGTGCCAGAATTAACCTAATTTTTTTTCCTCAGAATGTTTCATGCCAGATTGGCCACGTCATCTATGGCATGGTTTGACCACTGCAATTTGCAGTGTTACCTAATTGCCACCATGAAATTATTTGAAACATTTCTAGTACATAATGAAATTGACCTTCTATCTGTGAATACACAGACATCCCAAAATGCAATGTATGTCCCACTGTGTCACCACATTGTCAATATTCCTACCTCATGCTTTTATTGTCAATTATTTTAGTCATATTCCTGCAATAATAAGGTACCTAGCAAAAGAGTAGGCCGCCAAATAATGTATATTTCCTTTAAGGAGTGTCTGGGAACCTATGCGAGTCAGAGATACCTTATCCTAGACTAGAGCATTTTTTTTTCAATAGTAAATTTATGGAAGAATATCATAAGGAGGGTTACTTATGGAATAGTTGCAAGAGAAATACAGAAAGCCTGGCCCTTCTGGGAGCAGACTTGTGGCACTCTTTGTCTATGCATTTCCATATTTTTAATCTTGTCTGTCATTCTTTAATCCAGTATCTAATAATCCCCTAGCCCCTTTGAAATTGTGCTCTGATATTCCAGAGCTGTAGTAGAACAGACAAGCTCTGCATAATGTTAATTCTTTTAAAAAATCTTGAGGGAGTGTTGTGAGAAGGGGGTAATAAATAGTCCCTCTCAGCCCTATCAACACTTTGCTATTTACCAGAAACTTCCAAAAGAAAATCAGTGGAAACATTAATTCAGCCAAGGGTACATGGTAGGGGGAAAGCGGGGACAACATTTTCATATTTCCTTCGGTCAGATCGTACTTCCCCAACAAGATCAATACATTTTATATCTCTTTCACAAGGCTCTATAAGGCTCAAGGACTCTTCTTTCTGTAATTTCATGGACCACTCCATCTTTGTGAAAATCAATGCTCTTGGTTTTCCTTCTCTGCAAAAACAAGCAGCACAGTGTGAAGATATGATCTGAAATTCCATGAAACACACAGTTCAGTGAAAACAAAGACCTTATTTCAGGTCTTTGTTTTCACTGAACTGCATAAATGCTACTGACATAGATGGTTATATGCCATTATAATCTGGAGAATGTCAACAGGCAATTTTCTAAACAGGTCCCTACACTTCAAGATGTACTGTATTATCCCATCTTCCAGCAATTTTAAAGCAGATTCTGATAGACCATGAACCTGCTGAAACGGGTCTGAACACTCAGTGTTCCTTTTGTTTCTAGAATATTCTACTCAAAATTTACATATTAGTCTCAATATCTAAATTGTGTAAATGAAAACTGAATAATGAAAATTTAATAGCTTGAGTATCTGCCTTGTGTACTACAGTCACCATGAGGAAGGAAAGAATATATTTGTCAGTAGGTTTTTCAAATTCAGGATCCAATATGCAGCCATATTGAATGGTTTTGCCTTCTTTTGTCTATGCTGGAAAGAAAAATCCCATGCCTAAGAGGGTGGAAAATAGGAATGAAATGATAATCAGTGTATCATGTGATTGAAGGAAAAAACAGGGATAATTATGAAGATGTGAAGTTTATTTGTTCTGAAAGTTTCTTTGTAAAACCCTTCAATTTTTAATTCCAAGCAATATTTTTCATTACAAGTTAGTTATTTTTTCACAGAACCATAAAGCCTTGTACTCACGTTGAGTAACATGACACCTGATCTCAATCTGTGTTCAAAGCCATGTTAATCACACCTTCAATGTGTCTAACTAAGGTTTTTTTTAACTTAGTCCTGAGGATCTTCTGTGAAGGAAACACTCCAACAGTACCAGGAAATCTGTTCTGGTTCCTTACTGTCATCATTGTTCACCCATTTATCCCACTGTTTAATCCATATCTTTACTGCAGCAAATGTGCTATTCAGCTTGGACAGGTAGAACAGTTTTCCATTTCCTCTTCAGAAAAGCCTTTACAAATCTTATCCCCCTTCATTTTTCTTTTCCTGCAGCTGCTCAAGCTTCCCCTGTAGATCACACTGTCTTGACCTTCAAACATCTCTGTATCTCTCATCCTTATTGATCCATATGTACCCTGAAGCACTGTGCAGAAATGCCCAAATGCCCTCTAAATGCCCAAATAGCTCATTACTGAAGTATAGAAGAAAAATACCATTTATTGTTCTCAAATCTTGTTCGTTTCTGTTAAACTTGTGCTCTTTTTTTGTTTGTTTGTTTTTTAAATTATATTGCATGGGTTTTTGTTTTTTTTGGGTTTTTTTTTTGGTTTTTTTTTTTTAAATTATGTTGCATGACTCACGTGGTCAGCTTTGCAAACCACTATGAACTCACATGGTGCTCTAGGAAACTCTTACCCACATGATTGGCTCACATTCTACATTTGTGCAGCTGCCAATTTCAGCCTATACATGGGCAAGTAAATCAGGCACTACAGGATTTGTAGCTGCTTTGAAATTTCATCCCTTTTTTTCCTCCAAATTTCTTCTAGCATCTAAGATTAGTCCATATTCTCCCACAGTTATGCTGTGTCCTAGAAAGTCTAGATTCTAGCTCTGTCACATATAATTAAAAGCAAAGAGAGCTCAGAGTACTTTCAGAAAGTTAGGAGAAACCTGACATACACTGTCTTTGAGAATGAACATTTTTTTCCCACTATTTTTGATGCTGAAAAAGGAACCCTCAATTTAAAGGAGACTCCATATACTAATTTACAAAGCTTCCTTCCTTTCTTTCCTACTCATAACTAAACCTGCTTGTTAGCAAGAGCAAGTAGAGACTCTCTAAGCTCTCTTTGGCTCCCACAAATGGAGTCTTCTTTGCACTTCCAGTTTTCACTCTAATGATACTTAGAATTTCTGAATTTGTTCCCTATGAATTGAAAATGAGATACTGTACTGTTAATGGGGTAGAGGGTGCAGGAAGTTTGCAGTATGCTACAAGTATGTTTGCAAGACACCAGTTGTATTATTTCCTCATGTTTGCTATGTCAGGGTTCAGGGTTACAAAACTGGATAGCCTCTAAAAAATTTAAGTGCGGGGTACACCTTTAAATTTTGCCAATGAAAACTGATACATCCAAATCGATGTCTCAGGCTTCTTTTAGTGACATTTGTATTCAGAGGAGGTTGCACAGAGGTAAAATTAGCTTTAAAATAGCAAATATTCTCTAAGTACACAACCAATCTGAGTACACCCTGAAAACTTCTTAGAGGTTTTTTGATAATAGCAGGTATCTACTGTGATATATTTATAAATCAAGCATTACATAACACACATCTGAAGGTATTGTATTAAATAAAACCCAAAACAAAATTGAAGTTCTGGAATAATGCAGTAGCTTGCTGAAAATAAGTCAGGAAACAATGAATTTTGGATGAATTTTGGATGATGCCAGAACACTTGTATTTTTTCCTGTAAGACAAAAGATCTCCCTCAGCAGAAAAGTGGATACATTTTTTCTGCATCTGCAGACAATGAGATATCATGTGGAAGAGTAAATCACTTCAATCTCCATAATGTTAGTATTCAACAGGAAAATATAATTACCTTCAATTTTACAACCATGTTCTTTTTGTCATTCTAACTTTGCAAACATAGTCTACACTCAGTAAAGATAGTAAAAAATGTTCATTAATGATCCCCTTTGTGTCCTGGTATTCACAGTACCTTGTGGGACAAAAGCAGGCAATTAGTAGGTAGAATGATGGCTGACACAAACATTCTGGGTAGATTATGTAGAACGTGATTATTATCAAATGCTAAAAGAGTGGTTTTGTGAGTATTATGAAATCTTATGATCAATAGCATAAAAAAGCAATAAGACACACAAAATTGGCATGGATTATGCAACATAATTGATAATTTCAGTACAAAATAGAAACATTCAATTTAATAAAAACTTTTCCTATTTATGCTATCATTTTAAGTCATCTTTTCATTTTCTACTTTAAAGCATATGCATATTGATAGAAGGAAAAGCAGATACAAAGTAAAAAAAAAAATCCCCATTGAAGTTAGTAGGGAATTGACAACTAGCTATGCTTATCAACCAAAACTCTTCTAACAGAAATATGAAACTGTGGGGTATTTTTGTTTGTTTGTTTTCTGAAACAAACACTAATGTTTGCTAAAATATCTTTAAATAAATTTTGTCCTGCAAAGCAAATTTCTATTAGGGATTTTTTTTTCTTCCCTAGAATCTGAAAGAAATGTGGATTGAAACTAAAGCAAAGAGGAAAGACTGACTTCTAAAAGCAGCTCCAGAAATGTAATGTGATCTATTCTTTTTACTTCACAAAAAACTTCCAAATTTTTTCTTGATGTGATGGTTTAACCTCATCCACAAAACAGGCACCCACACAGCTACTCACTCATTCCTTCTCTTGCCTAGTGAAACAGGTAAGGGAATAGGAAACACAAAAGCAAGAAAACATGATGGATCAAGATAAAAATTATTTAACAGGTGAAGGGAAGATAAAAAACAGGTGTGCCAGAATAGCAATCCCTCACCACCTCCCACAAGCAGACTGATACTCATTGCCACTCTTCAAGTGGTGGACACTCCAGAATCCAAAAGCATCCCCTTCTTTCTTCTGATGCCAGTGTTCATTGTTGAGCCTGACTGTGGATGTGACAGCCTGGTCAGAGAGAAAGAAAACTAATTAAGTTTTCCTAGAACTGGCCTGGGAGACTTTATGGAGTTAAAGACAAACAATGATAGGTTGTTATTATTATAAACAACCTGCAGGTGTTGTTTTCCTACTCTCTGTTTTCTTGTTTTTCTTCAAAGATTGTTCATAAAAAGGGCAACTTATTAATTAGCTAATCAGGTGAAGTGTATTAACTGAATAACCAACCAAGTCCACCTGGATCAGGAACAGTGCATAAAAAGGAGTAGTCCAAAACAAACAGCAGGTTATGCCAATCAGCCTTCTGGTGAGTCTGTACATTTTCTTATCCAACAATGACACCTGATATTAATGAGATATTAGATATCCTTTCAATTAGCTGGCATCAGCTATCCTGGCGTGTCCCCTCCCAGTCTCTTGCCTATTCCCAGCTTGCTCACTGAGTGAGGGTAGTGCAGAATAGAAAAAAGAGAAATCCTTGTCACTCTTCCCTGTTTAAAAATGGCCAAAGCACTGGTTGTAATTAACTCTGTTTTAATGATGAGTCCAGAACAACAGATCTGAACAATCATATGCTAAACAAAGGTAATTATTTTTAATAACGTATTCCAGAATGTTGCATGTATCATTTGCTTTGTGTCATTGCATGTATAATATAATTGCATGTATCATTTAATTTTTAACTTAGATTTGATGACATTGACAACTTCAGTGATTTTATTCCCTAAAGTAAGGCAAAAAGCATCTTTTTACACCGTATTTTCCTCTGTGTGGCAGGTACCTGCAAATAATTTTTCTATGTAACAAGAGCCATAAACAAACACAAAAAACAACTTCTGTGCATTCTTCCTCAGTAAAGAGGGTGCCACTTCTGCTATGATTCAGCTCACTTACTCACTACCTGTATGGATAAGGTCTCCAAACACTAATCTTTGCTAGAAAATGCTGAGGGGAAAGAGCTGATACATAACAATGTAGAGTTGAACATTATCACCCAAGAGAATCAAAATGTCTGTCCAAATGGCCTTTAACAAATTAATGCTATAGCAAGAGAAGAACGACAAGATGGAGCCTTGTGGAATACCAAAGGTATAACAGCCTACAAATATTCTTCATCAGTCCTCTTGGAAAAGGAGCATATTCTTCCAGGATTACATAGGGCACTAAAAATCTCCACACACAGATCAAAGCACCCAGGCAAGGAAACTAGAGTAAATGTACAGCTAAAGATCTCTAGCCTGACATCATCACACTGCCATCAAGTGAATAAAGCGGGAGATTTCAAGTAGATAGACAGGTGTGAAAGACGTCTAGGGAAAAAAAGAGGTAGTTCTTCTGCTTGTGGTACCAACCTTCCATATGCTCATCTTTACAAGGCAGACAATCAGTTCCTGAACCCTGCAGAAGGTCAAACCACAATGTACACAGCCCTTGCCAAGATTATATTTGCATTGTCTAAATGTAACACTTAGAATTTACTCCTTGCATTAAAGTCTGTCTCTTTATAATGTAGTCATTTTCCAAAGGAATGAGTGATTCTTAGTGCTTCAGTTATTGAATTACTCCCTCTAAGAACTGGATTCCTACAACAGATCATTGTACCTGCAGCTTCTTCAGTAACTTGCCATCATTTTGTACTTAATGATTCACTGTTGTCTCTAATTTTATCTTAAATCTTAAAAATATGTTATTTAGCTGTAAAAATTAAATTTTTTGGGGGGGATTTATAAATATTGTTAGCTTCTGTTAAAATACTGCAAGGTGTGTATTCTGAAATATTCACCTTACTATTCTTTTCAAAATTACCCTGGTTTTGGTACATTCTAGTGGTATCTGTGGGGCCTCTTCTTCTGTTTCTATTTGCAGGTGTTAATTCACATAAAAGGAAGAACAGAATTAACATGAATGTATATGTAAATACATGGTGTCCTGTATTTTGCACTTCAATTCTGAAATAATGAAATACAAGTTAACAACAGACATTCCTTTTTTCAAAAATTAGTATTCTTAGTAATTCAATATTTGCTGTTTTCAAGAAAGTTTATATTGTAAATATAAACCTAGTATTTACACTGTGTTTTACTTGGTACATTTTTTTTTAGCTCACCAATATTCAAAGTATATTTGCAATCCTCTGACATCTCAAATCTAGATGTATAGAACACAAGCAGAATTCTCTGTATTTCTTTAAGCAGACTATTCAAGCAAAAAAAAATAGTGAGGACTGATATAAATGCATAGGCATTGTTTTAGAACTTTCACACACTGATTGAAAAATTTACTAATGCCCTACTGTACTTAAGACAGAAGGAAAATACATTATTTATCTACTTTAAAAATACTAATTATTTTAAAAATTAATTTTTTTCCATTTGGTTGGGAAGAGAAGAATTAAGTGTAGCTGTTCAAATAAAGACGACAATCTGACAGGCCACAAAATTATCTCGTTACCAACAGTTCCTTTTGATCACAGTCAATAGACAATGAACATAAGGATAGATGATTAATAAATGACACTTTCCTCACAGTTTTGGATTAAAGTGAGAATGATAGCATAACTTGGAGTGGGAGCAGAGAGAGGATTTTATAGAAAGGGTAGGGAATTAGGTTCTGTCCACGCTATGCAGACACACAGGAGGCTGATACTGGAGTAACAAAATGAAGTGCAAGAATATGGTTGCCTAGTTCTGGACTGAAATACTGTTTAAAGAGCAAGCAATTTAGCAATACATCATATACATTTTCCTTTTATACAAAAACTAACTTGTCTTCCAGTGACTTAAGTGACTTCTCTTCTAATCTTGCCAGCAGCCAGAAGCAATTTACAATGGCAGTAAAGGCTCCTTAATGAATTATTGCTTAATTAAAACATTAATATCTTATTTTGCTAAAAGATTGGTAAGAAAACGACAGCTGGATGGAAGTCTCTAGATTGTGAAATTTGGAAAACTTTCATAACATCTAGTATTTGTGCTCTCCATTTTCATATTTTTTCCTCATTTGCTACTGAAATGACTGAGTATAGAAATTCTGTTTGTGAATAGACACCATTCTACTGACAAAATTAACTTAATCAATGCAAATGCTAACATAAAAAAGTAAGGTTTCCATTGCCACTAGGCCACCTGAAATCAGGTGTTTATATGTTTGCAAAATACATGCTAGTAGCAAAGTAACACCTGTCAATTGAAACATTGACAACAATGGATGCAAAATATCAAATGAAATAATGCCAATAATAAATGTAAAATAATTGTTTTGCTGAATATTTTTTATCAAACATCTGAACAAAACTTTCTACAAGTTTAATTTGCCATGGAGCAGCAGAAAAGTGTTTTAATGAATACATTGCCTGGGTACTTAGGAGAAAACTATTGCTGGTCTCATTATAATGCCTGTCCTGGGAACTATCAAATTGAATAGGAATCTTCCCCAAAGATAGTATTTCTATAGGTAATCTTTCAATTCTGTTAGGTAAACATAATGCTTAAAGCACACTGACAATGAGCTCTAATTGATCTGCTTTAGGATCCAAAGGAGAAATTAATTCAGAAACTTAGCCAAATTCAGACGTCCATGTGTGTTTATTTGGAGCCTTACCTTTAGAGCTAATGATGAATTCTTGGTAATACAAAAAAAGTTTCACTGTATATTTTGAACTCAGAGTGTAAGTAACTTAAACTCACTAACAGATGACATAGCAACAGTCCAGAAATTCCAGTTTATCCTGAAACAATACATTAAATATGTAAATTAAGTTTCTCCTATTTTGAACTTCAGTCAGCCTATTATATGTCACAGAAGATTGCTGTGTTGCACTACGCCAGTTCAATCTCACAAAAGATGCCATTGGCCAGAGAGTCAAATTATATAAATTGTGATACTGAGAGAGTATAAATTTTATATACTCCATTGATTTACTTTACTATGGTTTATTGCCTTTGAATCTTCAGGATTTTTAAAACTGATCTCAAACATAATAATATACTTCTAAAACAATGTTTCAAGCAGTGGTATTGGTCTTTTTATATTTGCATTCTCCACTTCTGTCGGCTGCCCAAAGAACTTTTGTGAAATTGCACTGACTAACTTGGGAAAAAACTACTCAGTCTCACCTCCAGTTTCAAGCCAAGTGAAAACTGAAGAGACAGCAGACATGGAATGTTGAAAGAGGAGAAAATGATTGTGGCTAAAATATTTACCTGATGCAATACTGGTATGAAGGAAGAAATTACACTAAATGCAGCACTATTCTTAATTTGGGAAATTCAAAGACAGAGGCAAGAATAGCATTTTAGAAACACTGTTGAAGACTTTGTAGAAACATGTAATGACTGTTCTTTAGTACTGGTGAAAAAAGTGATTTCTATTCAAGTAAAAACATAATGTATGTTTTCTACCATATTTTAATGGCTTTATTGCTTGTACACAAATAAAAAGAGAATCCAACACAAGGAATAAAATCACTATTTCTCTAAGGGTTTGCAAGTGTTGACAAGATTGTACTCAAAACATTTCTGACGCAAAAACTAGAATAGTACAGAGTCAGGGAACTGGCAAAGCAGAGATGAAAAGCCTTGAAGGGTCAGGCCAGTAGGCAGATGCTGGTCATGATGCCATGTCTGCTGCTGATGGGAGGACTTGGTGCTCATTAAATAGTTGCCATGCCTTACATCTCAGTTTCCTTCTTGGCAGCAAAAATGCAGCTAGTCTGCCCTTTGAGGACTTTGCTTTGATAAAGTAGTCATGGACAGTGTGCTGATTAACGCTTCTTTTCCTGAATTTACACTTATATCCTTCTATCCGTTATGAAAGAAAAGTTGGTTTACTGGATTTTCAGAGATAAAGATTCTGCTAAGCTCTGGAAGAAGAAATGAGAGCTAGCAGAGACTAAAAGGAAAGAGTTGTTAATGGGCTTGCCCAATGAGACCCTGGCTGATATATTACTGGTTTAAGCTCTTAGAGCACCATGCAATGACAGCTAAAGAACTGGTGTCTCCAAAAACAGCTTTTAAAATATTTGTGCAGTGCCCAAAGAGACAGTGCAATAGTTTATTTATGGTAATGGCCAAACCCTGGGCAAACAAATGGGCTAGTTTAATATGCATAAAAAATTGTAAAATAAACTACAGCAGAGGTGAGTCGGTCTCACAGCTTCTTTGTGTTTGCAGCAGCAAACCAGATCATCCACTTCAAGAAGTATCACCAGCAGTGGATGTCTGCTTTTCCTGCAGCGTGAATCCTGTCAGAGAGGCACATTTAGCCCTCTGAACGAAACATTAACAGGAAGAGATAATGCTAGAAAGACAGTTTAGAAGAAAAACATTCTTTCTTGTCAAGGAATTCCTTTGTGTTTCTTGTGAAAGAGTTCCTCTGTGCTCTCCCAAAACGCAGCTAGGGTGAGGACCTACTAATTTCATTTGAACAAGATGAATATAGCAGTTTTAAAGGTATTCTGTTATGCAAGAGGTTTCATACTACTGATTTCAAATTCCAGAAACAATAACTTTTAAAGTGGCATTCTTATAGCCAGTAGAAATATAATTCACATCTGTCACAAAAACCCTCAAACCCAAACCCCAATCAATAATTAATAATTCTGAACTTTTAGCATTAAGGTATTAGGACAGAAAAATATATGACTGATTTCACTGTAGACACCAATTGGGAAACATAGTTATAAAAAAACTACCATAAAACAGATCATCACTGTGTACAGCAGACCCTGATGTTCCAAAGATAGAATGGCAATGCTTGCTGAAGCAGAATGTTATTGCAACTTCTAGCCACTGTGTAGATTACTTTAAAAACTGAAGAAGAAAAATTACATTCCTTTATGTCCTAATAAAAGTATTGGCTACATCCAAAGCCCTGTGGGCAGCAGGGGAGAGAGGGGACTCAGCCCCTCTGCCCCGCTCTGGTGAGACCCCACCTGCAGAGCTGCCTCCAGCCCTGGGGTCCCAGCACAGGGAGGACATGGAGCTGCTGGAGAGAGTCCAGAGGAGACAGCCAAGATGATCAGAGGGATGAGTCCCTCTCCTATGAAGGAAGACTGAGACAATTGGAATTGGTCAGCCTGGAGAAAAGAAGGCTTCTGGGTGACCTAACTGAAGCCTTCGGTACCTGAAGAGAGCCCACAAGAAAGATGGAAATGGACTTTTTACAGGTGCATGTAGTGATAGGACAAGGGGGAATGGCTTACTGAAACAGGTTAAAAATAGAATTTGTTTAGATCAGATATTAAGAAAAAATTTTTTATTGTGATGGTGATAGTCCTTGGCACAGGCTGCCCAGAGAAGCCGCAGATGACCAGTCCCTGGAAGTGTTCAAGGCCAGATTGGATGGCGTTCTGAGCAGCCTGGTCTAGTGAAATATGTCCCTGCCCACAGCAAGGGGGTTGGAACTAGATGATCTTTAAGGTCCCTTCTTTTAACCAGTCTTTGATTCTGTGATTTCATGAGAATGCAATATGCACTTCCTTCTTCAGTTATTTGGCCACAGATAAATGTTCTCACATCCATTGTTTGTTACATTACTTTTTTTTTTTTTTAATCTATGATGAAAGGTATGTTCGAATACCATTAACAGCAGTTTTAAATTTTTTTAACAGATTTTTTTTTTATTTGATATGTATACTAATATGCAAACAACCAAACTCTGCCTTCCCACAGCGACATGATACAGCAACATGGTCAAACTCTTCCTCAGCATTAGAACAGAACCTCCCAGGCTGTCACTGGCATGTACTAGACAACTTACCCTTGGTTGCTATTTCTTCTTGCTGTAGCAAATTTTTTGAAGCTGTAGTGAAATTGTCCTTAGAGACATGCCCTAAAAAAGCTGGTTTCTCCTGTTGATCATATCACTATGATTTCTGGGTCACAGGTAAGTTCTTAACACACCACTGCAGGTATAACAGGGCAGTTGTTTTCCAGGTGGCTGAAACATGGATATTGACCTAAGCCCTATTGACTCATAGCACAGATGAAACCTGACACCTGTGCTTTGAAATTATGATGAAATCATGGGCTCCCAACAGCTGCAATAATGGAATGCACCATTCACTTTAGCCATTAGGTGTTCTTAGGCCTTTAAAAACTAGACATCACATTCTAATAAATAACTGAAAGGCATCTTATTCATTGAACTCCTTTCTTTCTTTTGTAAGGCAAACATGTTTTCAGTTTTGTTTGTTCGAAAAAATGCTCCCAAATAAACAAAATTGGAAAAAGAGAAACATAGGTTCTAAGGTATTTGTTTTATGAAATAAATAAACATTTTCCTAAGTACGTTATTAAGAAACATGTTGAGGTCTAACTCTGCTTAAACTGGCTAATCAAGTACTGGTTTCCAAGCAGATGAAGACCACAGAAGTAGCAGCAAGTTAGGTATTTCCAGAGTGAACCAGTGTTTGTAAACAACAATGCTAAACAAAATAGTACTGAAATCAACAAGTTACTTCAAAATGTGCATTCATACTATCACACAGAATATGGAAATGACAATAAACTCTGGCAAAAGGTTTTGTTTTTCTCAGTAGTCCAATTTGGAGCCCTCTCCTGGAACTTCAAAGTATAAGGTAAGTGAAATTTCATTTAACTTTATACATTTGAAACCTTGAGCAGCCACTTCTACCTCACAGAATCAGTCTGTTTCTTTAGTTTTTTTCCATTTGATGTGAGTCACATTATTTTTATCAGCTCTCCTATCTCCAAAAGTCAGACATACAATAGTTGTATTACTTTTTCAGGTTAAGACATTCTACTAAATAATATTTTTAAAGTATTATTCTATTAAGATTAATATGAATTTCATTTTTTGAACAAAATTTTAATTTTATTTTTTGAATAAAAATGAGATTATGGAAAAATCAGATTGCTTTCTCACACTTAGAAATGTTTTATAGATGCCACTTGTATTGATGTATTTATTAATGGAAGATAAAATCTTATTGCTACAACATTTGAATTTAAGTTAATATTTCCAACATGGAGTCCAAATTTATGGATTTGTAGATTTGAAATGAAACTGATTTCATAAATTTTATGTAAGAAATTAAGTAAAAGTGAAAGAAAAATAATTGGAAATATTACACAGAAAAATGTTATGTGAATTATGTCAGTAACATATATTTTAAGAAACTAAAGTATTTAACAGATAAAGGTGGCTGGCCCAGCCTTCAACATAAAGAATGAATTGAGAAAGTTAAGAGTAGTACAAATATATGACAAGGAAATGAATAATCTTGTCCTTTAAAACAGCTTTTTTTTTTTCTCCTGCCTGCTTCTTCAACCTCTCCACATATTTACAGCAGAGTGTGTCTCACAGACTCAACAGATCAGATTATTTCTGAAGGTCAAAGCCAGAATTTTGGAATGCTTTATCTGGTTCTGAAAGAGGGCCTGAATCCCTGTGGAATGAAATCAGCATAGGGATAATGCATGGGTGACCACTGCCCTTAAATCTTATTCAGACTAGATGTTAGTCACCTGTGGGATGACTGAGTGGGTAGTTTTTTTTTCTCAGCTGCCCATTATTTAGTTCATATTGTCTCACAAACATTTCAAACATTTACTGCATTGATGGATCTAGTGTTGGAGATTTGGCTTAAAGATTATGACTTAAACAATTAAATGTTTAAGATTACAATTTACATATTGCCAGACAACTTACAAAATGGGCAGACTGTATTTATGAATTGAATTTTAAAATATTTCCTATGTAACATAGGTTAATGTACTGCTGCCCATGAAAATTAAATGCCATAATAAGTTTCAAAAAATATCCAGAATCCATTTTTTGTTTAATCCCATACAAACAAGTTTAATTACATAATTTTATATTAATTTTAGTAACTTCATATTACTTTCCATTCTTTCATAGTTTATACCTACATATTTCTCTATTATATTACTTTATATTTTATTGTATTTTACTTGACTTAAACTTTAATCCTGAAAACTACCAACTTTTCTGTTTCCACTTAAAGAATTCATTCCTCACATCATCTGCTACTAGAGGCACAAGGGTCTTTTATCAATATCAGCAGATAGTGACCCTTTACATCTTCTAAAAATATTTCCTTAACAGTTTCATCTACATTTATGGAAGAATATTGCACTGTCATACAATCTTGACAGTGAATACACATTGTAGTGTTCCTACTCACACAAGTGATTACTTGCTGGTCTTCATTATTTAGAATGCTATCCAATCTGCTCAATTCCTTCTCAAAGTTTTCCTTAGATGATTATATTCTTCCAAAGAGAATATATTCTGAGTAGAATCGATTGTATACTTTCTTCTTGGTTGTAATCTAGTAATCTGAAAAATTTTGAAGGTCAGAATGAATTTTAAGAACTATTTAAGCCTTCTGCATCTTCATGGATGTGAGCTGCATGCTTGGAACTAGAAAAAGACTATCAAAGGTTCAAATAAGATTACTAATAGCTTCTTGTTGGAGGTAAATAATAGGATATTGACACAACAAAAAATTTTGTGTGTCCCCAGCTGTCTGCCATTTTGATCTAAACAAGGGTGAGAAGAAAAGAAGAAAACCACACAATATTAATTAAAGAAATAACAGATGGGAGAGATGCACAGCTGGTGCTATTTTATGTGAAGTAGTTCAAGAAAATTAGAACAAATATTCATTATGTGAATTCTTCCTTAACCAGGTCAACCAGGGTGTCCAGTGCTCCAGACTCTTTACTCCAATCCATTTCTCCTTCAGGTTTCCATGGATGTGCTCACACAAGCTCTGACAGCGCAGCTGTGCTGTCCTGGTGCCTAGGTTTGAAAAAAACAGGTGTCTGTTAAGGAAGGCAGGAGCCTTCCTTGAAATGGAAAATGTAAACCCCCTCCCTCTGAATTATTATAATTTTTAAATTAAGGGGCTCTCAGGCAAAGATATGGGAATAGGAATAACAGTTCTTTACTAGGAAAATTAAAAAGCACAAATGCAATAGTACAAAAAAAAAGCAGAAAACAAACCACTGTCAGAGTCAGAATACAACCTGGCACCCTGTGGGTCAGGGTGTTAGTAACAGTCTGATTAAATGGTGGCTGTAGTCTTTTTAGAGTAACAGACGTGATTCTGCTGAAGCAGTGATCCTGTAGAAGGGTGTAGGTTTCCTCTGAAGGTCTGGTGGTGGTGTAGATGGGCCTGGTCTTATGGGAATCCAGTGGAGAAGAAAGCTGCTCCTCTGGGAATCCAGTGGGAAAAGGCATATCCACGTTAGGAATGCTTGGTTCCTTCCCCTGGGCAGAGCAGCTCACAATGGGATGATGTAATTTTATCAGTCATGCAGTGAGATTCAATGGCCCATTAACAGAAGACATCTCCCCGGAGGGAAGATTGGTTGTGGAAGAGATAAACTGCCCAATTAACAGAAGATAACTGCCCCACCTCTAACAGGTAGCAAATAGAATATTCACATATCTTAAAACCCAGGACACCTGGATTAGGTATCAGGGAGTAAAACTTCATGAGTAGGAGCTGGGAGAATTTTGGTGAGGGGCTGTCTCTGCTTCCCCTGGGAGCTGCATTGTGCCCAGCTTCCCCTGCCTGTGGTGTTGATGCTCTCAGTGCCTAGCTCTCCAGAAACTGCACAGCAGCAAGGGCTGCTGCTTGACAAAACCAGTCATGAACATACTTCCATCATGTTCACAAGTCTAACAGCAATGGAGCTGTACTGCCTCCAAAACTCAACCACTGATCACTTGTTTGCCCTCTGTAACAACTCCTATTACCTTCAATATCCTTTTTCTTATGACAGGTTGCAAAAATCGACCCTGTGTTTCTGATGCCAAATGGAAAACACTATGGATTGTTCTCTCACTTTTAATACACCCACGATTATTCCTGAGATTTTGACTTTCCTCTGGTGACACACTCTAAGAACCTTTGGGTCTGAGGCCTTGAAGAGCCTCACATGGGGTCTGCACCCACAGCTCTGCCTTTCTGCCTGCATCCTGGGGCTTCAGGGGAGGACAGGGCAGAGGCCCCTGCCTTGCCTTCCTGGCTGTGCTATTGTCCTTTCCTCTGGGCTCCTAGTCCCTGGCACAGCCACTGGCCCTTGTTGCTCCCTGACCTCAGGTTAGGGGTTATGTTACCTGGTGTCTCAAACATCTGCTACTCCTTACACAGCCATTGATAACTCCAAAACTCTCTTTGAGGCTAGAGGTGAATTTTGCTCCCTCAGGCCTCCTGAATTTTCACAGTCTCAGTGTGCCAGTGCTGAAATTACCACCTGGAGAATTCAGGGTGTTTGTGGGGAAATTTGACTAAGCCACTCTTCAGCTGATCCTTAGCTGTTGAGAGGTGATGACTAGCAGCAGACAGGTTCATGGGCTGTTCTCCTGCTTACCTTTACAATGTCCTTTGCCAAGTTACATAGATGAAAAGATGATAGCAGTCTCTCCCCCATTACCCAAACTGAAGCCATCAGCTTTGTGTCTCAGAGGGTTTGTGGAAGTATGAATAGAAAACTAAGTATGAAAAGGAAAGGCTGAACACAGGAGGTTTCTGCATATCATTTTAGCTACGTACAACTTAGACTCTAAATGTTAAGTATGGTCATTGGACTACAATAATTCCTTAATTAGAGGTCTAATTTGAGGTGTTTGTTTCACCTAGAAGAAATATGAGATTAACAAACTATTCAAAATTCAAGGAAGCTATTCCAACTTGGATCCCATAACCTGGTGACAGTGAGAAGGGCCTGTAGATGTGCCAAAATCTTCCCATGCCTTTCTGTTGGTGCCATGTCTCCTGACATTTCTGATGGGTATGTTACACCCTCTCCTGTTGCATTTAGTGGGAAATCCTCTAATCCTTTTTCACCCAATAGCTCTTATTTCACTCTTCAGGCTGTTAAATAGATTGATTGTAATGTTTTGGTTATTTAATCTTGTGTTGAATGCAGCCCTTTCTTTTTGCAAGGTTCTTTAACATTACCTACTTTAGTAACTGTACATGATGCAAAAACGTGAATATGATTTATTTGATAGAAGGCCATCAGTTTAGCTTATTTCTGTTTTCTCAGAGCTTCAGCTTCCCAACCAGGTAATCTTCAGCAAATTAGGTAGTTATGACCAGGATATTTTAATTATACTATCTGAAACAGAAATCTTGTTATTCCATTGCATTAGTCACTATAAAAGTAAAAAAAAAAAAAAAATCTAGTCCAAAATTAGACTGCATATGAAGCAAATTTTAAACCTGGTATATACAATCTCTCAATCAAAAATAAAGAAATGGACATGTACTATTATGGTTTCTTGTGAACAACACCTATCATATGATTTTATGTATAAGTTAATTGCAATTTTAATTATTGTGCTATGGACCTCTAAAGTGGTACTTGTAAATAAACCATTGAATGAAGAACAGCACTCTTTTCCAGTCAAATAAGTCACTTGAGCATCTTTGCAAAAAAAAAGATTCTCGTCATTGTTTAACTTCATAATTTGGCTACTGCCTTTGTTAAGAGCTAACATATGAAGGGTTTGAGGTTTTTTCTTCACTTACATCTGTTTGATATACTCCATGAATTAAATCTACATGCTGAACCTGGTATTCAGTGGACTGCTGAGTAGATTAATTGCTTAATTTGTAGCTAAAACCATTTGAAACTCCAGTGCAATTGTTCAATTGACTTAGAATTGTCATGTTCTCTTTTTTTTTTTTTTCATTTACAGCTTTTAATTTATATATTTGCTTCTTAATGTTATTTTCAGTATTTTGTTGTTTTCTTCTTTAAAAGAAATAAAAAAGGAAATTAATACCTGCAAAGCTTAAATTTTAGAGTATTTTCTGTTCAAGGAAACTTTTGAAGGCTTAATTTGTTAATAGATTTTTTGTAATAGAGATATTTTATGGAGTTCTTCATAACAATTTTCTTGCACAGATTTTCCATTTTGTAATATATATTAATACTGTCCACCTTTTATATTCCACAAACACAATTATTGTGACTAAGCACATATAAAAATAAACACATCCAAGAGTAACTCATGGAAACATTTTTAGCCAGGAGAACAAGTCAGTGAATGAAATTATATTAAAATCTCCTGGACAAACAGAAGATTTATATATTTAGAAAAATGGGAAAAATCCCTGAAAAAGCCCTGGCAAATTTATGCTGCATCAATAAAATAATGAGGCACAATTGTGTAATTTTAGTTTTATTATACTTAATGTTAAAATTTTCCTGTAAAGTCTAGAACAGTTGGAAATATTTGACATTCTGAAAATCAAAGCAACAAATTTAGAATTTTTATATTTATCTGGATATATACCTGACATCTAGACAGAAATATCTGCTAGTAAGAAGTTTTCATGCATTGTGTGATTATAATTTGCAAGACTGCTACAACCACCCCCTATAATCTTGATGAATTGAATTACAAAGGATATCATATCGATTGATCCATCCCTTAAAAAATAATGGATTTTCCAAAACTGAAGCCATAAATTTCTTAGAAAGATGTGAGATTCAGGAAAGATAAATAGGTCTGAGGTTTTAAGACCAGAGAAATCAAGTCTCTGACAATTTAATTTACAACTCAAATCTTATAAAAAGCTGATTTTATAATCTATTTTTTAGAGGTGAACTATATGGAGTGTACTTAGTACTGGCTGGACTTCTTTTGTAGCAGTATCTCTAAGATATTAACAAGTTTCTTTTTTACACATTTCTGTCAGGGAATCTTTTTAGCAGCTCAAATGGAGAGATTGATAAGTTCCCTTTCTATATGCATGTTTACAGCAGTGTTCTCAGTTAATAAAGAGGAAAAGTCAACTAGACTACTTCTAGACTAATAACTAGAACTCTGACAGAAGAGAATTATTCTGTGCCACACCAAAATAAGCACATTTGTTTTCTGCTGTTGAAATACTTGTTTATGCAACAGAGCACAGAATCACAGAGTAGTCAAACATGGCAGGGACCTCTGGAACCAGTTTGGTCTAACAGCCTGCTCAAGCATCACCTACAGCCAGGTGCAAAACCATATCTAGTCACCATTTTAACGTGTAAGTATGGAAATTCCACAACCTCTCTGAGAAACCTGTGGCGGTGCTTGAGCATCCTCACAATGGACAAGAATTTCCTGATGTTCTGACCACATCCCGTGTTTCAGTTTGTGCCTATTGCCTTTGATCCTGTCAGTGGGCACCACTGAAGAGTCTGGCTCTCATTTCTCTGCTTCCTCCCTTCAAGTACATTGGTAAGATCCCTGTCCAGAGCCTATTCTTCTCTTGGCTGAAGGGTCCTGTCTATTTCAGACTTTCTACATAAGAGAGTTCTCCAGTTCCTTCAACACTGCAGTGGGCCTTCACTGCACACTTTTCAGCTCCATTTTTCTCTTGCTGTGGCATGAACTGGACACAGAGCTCCAGGTGTGGTCTCACCCATGATGAGTAGAACTTACCTGGGGATGAAACCAGTGAGGCAGATTTAACACAGAGGGGCTGTGTATTTTCACCTCCAATATGAACATTATATATAGATTAGATTCACTGCTAAAAAAACCAAACTGCCATTATGGTAAGCATAGTATATTAAGAAAGAATTTTTGTGAATGTTCCTGCTCTGGATATGCAGAATTTATTGTATATCACAAAACTTTACTGGCTGCCTGCCACTAGAGGCCATCTATTTGCTGATGAAACAAACAATGAAGAAGATCCAATTTAATTTAGTTTTGTTCAATCTGTGAACCAGGCCAAAAGAAATGAGAAGAGACTTCCCAGTTTTAGAAAACACTGAAACTAGTGTTTTTTAAAAGAAACAATTAATTCTTCTCTATGGATCTACTCATTAAATTCCAAGGGTAGGAAAACCACATGGAACTTACTGTGTGAAAAATCAATTACTCTGGTGGTGGTATTAGGATGGTATTAGGTAGTGGCCCTGAGTATGTTTACAGGTCAAACAACATGAGATTTGGCTGAAAGTCAAAGATTACAGCACTGAGACAAAAACAGGAAAAGCCTTAAGTTTCCATATTGAGGCATATTAGTTAGGCAGCTTAATAAATTATGGAAATAACTATAGGTATTAATTGTAGGATATCACTTTAACCCTCTTAGTATCACTAACCTAGTAATCGAAGAAGCACACACTTAAATGTGTTTCACTTCAGGATATGTTGGTTGGACTTCCCAAGAATTAAAATGGGATGCCTTAAAAAAGATTCAAGAAAATATCTTTTTTGTCATGTATTCGAAATAGGAAAGTTGATATTGCTTCCTTTGGCCCATACTAGTGTCACAATTAGGCACAGTCCAAACTAAAAGCTATGTTACTGTAATTTAAGTAGATACAAGACTCTAAACAATCACTACTGCAGTGACAGAAGAATAAGATTTCCCTGAGGCACAATGGGATTTGGAGATACCATCAGCTACTTAGATCCTACAGAAGAAGTGTACATAGCTTTTTTCACTTTAAAAGGTATTAGGGTGTTCAAAAGGAGACCAAAGCAGATAATTTTTACATAAATAAGTCAGAAAGCTTCACACAGGCAATAAAAATGCTGGTTTTACATCATTTAGGAACAAACACACCATCAGGACTGGAACAGGATTAAGATCTTACCAATAATATAAAAGAATGAAGATAGTCTTGAGAAAAAAAAAAAAAAACTAATATATGAAATTCCTAGCTTTTTGATTCCTGTCAATTAGGCAGGCTAATTTCTATTTTATTCTGACTCTCTCTGGTTACTAACATTCCTCTTCAAAACAGGAAATACACTTGGTAAAAGTGCTAGCTGTATCTTTAAATAGCAAAAAGTATGTAAAAATTCAAGACAAATTTTCATAACTGGAAAAAAATTTAAAAAGAAGATACAAAAGGAGATTCTTCATTAAAAAAAAAAAAAAAAAAGTAATATTGGTTTTTCACAGTATTCTTTGATTCTTTGCATGAATACTGATCCAGCCCAAATAGTAGAAAATTACACAAAGAGAACTAGTAGAGACAAAATAACTAAAAGAGGAGGATTTTTCTCAGTGCCAAGGTATCAGAAATGAAGTTGCACAAGAATTTGAAGTCTGAAACATTCAGCAAACACTCAAAAGCTGTCTGGGTTCTAAGAACCCCAGGTAATCTGCTTTGCATCTTATTTTATAGCTGGCAGAGTCAAAGGAAATATTATACTGACAAAATGTTTTACTGAGTTTCTGGGAGATAATCTTGCAATATGAGAGTGGATCTGTGCTCCACTTGGCCTTTATATGAGAGGGGATGGCTTTGAGATCTTTGAAAACAATGTTTTGAATTCGCATTTCCCCCCCATCTGCCTTATCTGATTGCAAAAACTCAATCACACGAAATTCAGAGAATGGCAATTCTGAGACTTCATAATGTAACTAATATTTCTTAAACATAACCACAGGTATTATCTAGCATTCCCATGACTGCAAGAAATGTGACATGGCATGGTAACACGCAGCTGGACAACCATGACTTGCGAGGGTGCAGACTCAGCAGCTGATCAAACACAATGCTGTGAAGTTAGAAGGGCCACAATTTCATAATTCTTCCACAAATCTAGCAATTTTCTTCCTTTAAAATGATTGTTTTCTTTAAAATAATGTCTCTGCAAGGTATTCCAGTATTAATTTTATTATAGTCTTCTGTAATAAACATCCTTATTTTTCCCCTAGAATATGGTTCCATATTCCTCCTTTACACTTAGGATCAGAAAGTTCTGATCAATAAAGAATTCTCATTTCTTTATCCTGGTTATAACTTGATCAAGCTTCGTTTGGAATTTTAAAATTCTGAAAATCCATTACTAGTTTGTTCCAAAAACTCATCTCTACTTTTAGAAGATTAAAAGCCTTCTAATGTGAAAGAGAATATCAATTAGATGGAGAAGAGAAAATTTGTTGTAGTCAGTGTGCTCATTTGTTCTGAAAACATCTGTTGCATTTTGTCTTTTTCCTTATGGTTGCATATTTCATGAAACACTTCAATTTTTTAGATTGAACAAGCTTGTTTCATTCACCTTTTTGTAGAAAACAAACTTGTCTGTAATATTTCTGCCCATTTTATCCTGCAAAAGTAATTTCATCTGAAGTTGAGGATACAAGTGGTACACTATATAGAATAACATAGTAAAGAATTTTAGCAGGTACCTCTGACTTCAATACACACAAAAACTGTTGGTCATATTCACCCTTTTGATGAGCGTCTTTGGTCTAGGCAAATACCTCACCAAATTCACCTCAGTGTCTTTTTTTTTTTTTCTTTAATCTGAGCAGTCTAGATACTATCATAGAAACCACTTATGTTTTGCCATTTTCAGGTAGGTTTTGTATCCAGTCTTAAATGCCAGGAGCTTTAACTTCTGTTATGGCTTTAGATAATGTCTCAGAGTAAAGCAGTTTATAAAAGCTGGTTAAATCTTCCTCATTTCTCTGTAAATTGCTTTTGGGGGGACATAACCAGCACAAAGATACATATTTTATTCTCTGTCTCTCTCTTCCTATCCCCGTAGGTTTCTCCTAAAATCTGTACTCTACTAAGTTCAACAAAATTTAATTTTCTTGATTATTCAATTCACTATTTAATTTTCAGATTACACCTACACTGGATACCACAATGCTACTACCCTCCCCCCCCAGTTTTCTTAAAAATGCTTCATCTGAACACACTTTTTTTCATACCAAGCTCCACTAGCTTCTCTTTTTTGCCTTCCGTTCTGTCACCTTCCTGTGGTGATAAAACAATACCACCAGTTGTTAGAGTGACAACTAGATGAAGGTAGGAACAAACCTAGCTGATCTGGCAGATCAAGGGAGGTTTTCATGTCTTATTAGCAGTATAATAATTAAGCAATTTCATGGGTTACTCTTACTGTACAAGCATGTGGGCACTCTAGAAAAGATCAGGATGTTATTTCAAATGGCATGTCCTACTTTACTATAATTAGGAGGATATAAAAGAAAACCAAAAAAATGGAAACACAGCAAGAAGTTCCTTTAAACAGACTGGTGTGCCAGCTGGTTTGGGCATATTCTTAGACCTCTCGTGAACCTATTAATTGGAATATATCTTAATAGACGCTTAAGGAAACAACATTCTGGATTAAAGCCTGAAATTATGATTAATTTCAGGGCTTGGGATCATCAGTGACCGGCAGAGGAATGCTTCCCTGGGAAGCGGCTTTCTGCACTCCTGTGAGCTTGGGAAGGTCACTTCTGGCTGTGGGTGTGGGACAACACCTTGGAGGGACCCTGAGGTGGCTGAGGAGGTGGGTGGAGAAAACCCAGGGAAGTCCATGGTCCTCCAGCTCTAGCCACCACACACTGTCCCTACAAGATGCTGCAGAAACAGCAATAACAGCTGATTTTCCATTTTCAATCTGTCTATTTGAATAAATAGAAACATATTCTCTCATCTAACTTACTTGTTTTCTTTTTACAGAAGAATGTCTCCATTAAGTTTCTGTGTTGTTATATAAATACTGGAAAATGTGTGCTTATATCTAAGAATAGTTGGGAATTCAAGATTATGCCCTGGCTTTCACTCTGAAACAAAAGTCACTGCTGATGTCTCCAGTTTCAATCCTCTTTCTCTTGACTCTAAAATGTCTTGGACTCTTTAAAGGGGAAGAACTTTCCAGGACTAACTTGTACTGCCCTGAGATGAACAGCAGTGGTGAAAGCTCTCAGTCTGAATGCCCAGACTCTCTCCCAGTTATGCTTGTGAAGATGAGTCAATGTATACTAAATGAAAACAAACTCAGACTTTCTTATGCCCTTGACAAATTCTCATGATTGATGTCTACAACTGAGTCAATGTGTTTAATAACTGGGAACTCCAGCACGTGGAAACTTTCTGAGGTACAGGAAGAGAATAATATTTCAAAAGGACAGCATCTGCAAATGTCCAGAGCTTTTGTTGCGCGCAAATCATACTGCCTCAAGTGGGAAAGTACTGTATCTGTTACATTTTGCAACTTTTCCCTTTTTGCAACACTTACACTGAATATTTTAATATCTTCGGGTTTTTTTCCGTTTCTCGAAAGGAACATTCCGGATGACTTTTCTCAGGTATGTGATTACCAATATTAGTATTAGTATTAGTATTAGTATTAGTATTAGTATTAGTATTAGTATTAGTATTAGTATTGTTGTTGTTATTTCTTTTTTCCCCTCAGAAAGAATGTTGTTGGAGAACATCGACATGCCTGTCCACCCGCCCGAAGTTCAGTAAATCTCCCAACGCTGTTGATGCTCCGAGGCCGCGCTGCGGGGGGATGTCCCTGGAGGGCCGGATGCGGGGCAGGAGCGAGGGCAGGAGCGGGGGCAGGAGCGGGGGCAGGAGCGGGGGCAGGA
>VZRH01003771.1:195626-228354 GCA_013397555.1 Urocynchramus pylzowi | reverse complement strand
ACCTCGGCCGGCAGTTCCACGCGGACCCCGCCAGGGCAGGCGCCGGTGCCGGCGGCGCGGCCCCCGCCGGGCCCAGCCCTTGCCCCGAGGAGGGGCCCTGCGGGTGGGGTCCCTTCACCCCCAGAGCTCTGCAGTTGTGCAACAATTCCGAGGGGTACTTGGTTGCCTACAGCCTGTTGGCCATCTTCCAAGGTAACCTGTCCCCACTGCCTAGGGCACACGCTGTTCCCCCCCAGCCGGGCGGGAGCTTGGGCTGGGGGAGGAAGACTGATGTTTTGGGTGGTGGGTAAGAAGAGACAGGGTTCCTCTAGTGCTGTGTCTGAACAGTGACGGTAATGGTTTGACTAGGGGAAGAAAGCATACTTTCCTCTGTGCCCGGGATGGGGAAGTTGCGCAGTATTACTCCTTGTACTTCACCCTGTTTGTCCTTTTTTCTTTTCCCACGTATTTTATTGACCACTGTTGAGTCCACGCACCTGCAGGCTCTTTGCTTCATGAATATGTCAATGCTGTGTCCCCACTGACCACAGGAAAATAATGCTTCATGTGCAGGCAGCAGCAGAGACTTAAAAGCCAGGGATTAAAAGACCAATATAAATATAAAATTGTAGCACCCCACTTCTTTCTTACCTGCTTGCTAATTGAAACACTATCCTGGTCTGGTTGGGTAGGACTTTGGGTAAATTTGAAAACAGCAAAATCATGTGATTTTGTTCTGTGAATCCCAGTGCAGCCATCTTACTAAAACTTAGCTAATGATTTAAGTTGACCTTGAGAGTAACCTGAAGTTTAGCTTGCCCTAAGTTCCTGTTGTTCAGCTTCAGAGATTCTTGTCCATGTTTTCATTTCTCTGTAATGATTAGTTAGGGCCTTAGCAAGCCTTAGACTTAGAAAGTAGAAATGTTGACTGAGGGGAGGAGAAGAATTACTGTAAAAAATACAAAAAATTAAGGTTTGTGAAACTTGGATACTTGTCTGCCAAAAGGAGTGATTTGGTCTGTATTCATAACCTTTCAACTTTGTTTGACCAGCTAGGAGAGAAGAGGGTGTTTCCTGAACAATTTGCTTTGAAGCTCCTTGTTGTTGGTCATAAAGGGATTTCTACAGAGGGGTGGAAGGGAATGTTGGATATTTGATGTTAGAGGAGAGAGCAGCCTACACCAAAGAAATGCACGGTTTGGATGGCTCCATTCCATGGGGAACCACACTGAGGCAACTGGAATGGTATGAGGAGAAGAGAATGGGAGACTCTGCTTAAAACCTAGAAGGATTTTAATGCTACCTGTGATGCTCGGAGAGTCCTTGCATGAACTAGTGCCTTAATATGTGTTTCTGTGAACTTTTTCTGATTTTATCCCCTTCAGATTCTGATCTTGTCTTAGTATATTAGGTTTAGTTTTAGAAAGTAAGTATTTAGAAAGTTTTGGGATAAGCCTATTGTTTCTTGCTTGAATTTGAAAGGTCATGTACAGCTGATAGGGTCAGAAGATGATTACTGTTGCAGTTGTCCTGCCAAATTTTTTTTTTCTATAAATAAAAAGTGTTGGGGGGGGTGTGTCTGTGGAAGAACTTACATCATAGGTTTCAATAGTAGCTGTGTAGTAGAAGACTTTTACATATTTAATACACACATGATTTTTTTTTGGATGCCATAAGAATAGGAATAGGCAATTAAAACTGCCCCGAATATGACACTGAAGAGATTGTTAAACTAAATATAGTGTCTTGAATATTTCTAATGCGTCTAAATTTCTTAAAATCAGTCCTTCTGTTCTGATTGTTGAGCTGAATAACAAACTCAGCATACTTTAAAATCTTGGTTGTAGTCTGGATAGGTTCCCAACCATAAAAAAAACTTGTATTATAAGAATCTCTGTCCCCTTAGGAGGTTATTTATGTTGCTTTTGCCATTCATCCAACTATTGCTTGTGTTATCTGACTCTATACTTATGCCAGGCACCTAATGAATCTAGTTCAGGTTTAGGGCCTTAAAGGACAGAAACTTATGATGTTTGTTTTGGAAGCAGGTGTAGGCATGGCTGTTACAGATCTTGTGACATTCCTGATGTGTTACCTGGATTTTCTGACAAGAACCTTTCCTTTGGTTAAAACATGAAGGAAACTGGGTGCTGAAGACAAGCTGTAATTCTTCTTGAGATGCAGGAAAAACAAGGTTCATCAGCAAGAAATTCAGGCTTGTATGTGAAACTTTGTGAAAATATTCAGGTCTTGCAGCTTCAGAGTTTAGATAAAAGCACACAAAACACAACTAGGATTTTGAAGTTATGTGACCTAATACTGTTCTCTAGTTTGGGTCTAATAATTTGATTTACCCTCCAAATTACAGAAATCATCACTGAGGAAGATAAGATATATCTATTAAGCTTTCCTAATGCACCTCTAGAAAAGATAATTTCTTAATGCGTTGAAGATTAATGAAGTAATCCATAACACTTTTGCTGAATGTAAGTTGTTGTGCTAGACTTTTTAAATGAGTGAATATAGTGGATGATTATCTGTAGTGACCTGGTATGTTGTGATTCTTAACTGAAAGCATGTGTTTGTCAGAATATTTTCTAGCTGCTCTCGAAAATAGGTTGGTGTCATTAGCACCTGATACGCTGTATTGCAGCTTCTCGACAATTTCAGGTGGAACTTAACTCTGATTTCTGGCCCTTTCCATTTCAAGTACATGTGAAACCTGTATTTCCAGAATACAAAACACTTCTTTGCCTAGAATTTTTTTACATGACTAATACCTGCTTTCAGTATGGCACTTAGAGTTGCCTAAATGTATGATTGCATCTAGTAATAGATTAACTGGATATGCTGCAGTTCATAGCCGTAGTAGAAAACAAGGTAGAGATTATCTCACTATTTTGAGTACAAGAAGGACTGTTTATTTCTCATGTCATTAATAATTTTTTAGTAAATAAAACAACAGAACCACATTTTAAGACTGTCCAGTCTAATCTACCTAAAACCTTTGAGTATCACTAATATTTTATTGGCTGATTGGACCTGATACTTTTACCAAGGAATTTTTAATTCTTATTTTTATGTGCCTGTTGTTAAAACCACCATTCTTATGACAACTGCAAAACACGTATTTTTGTTGAATGGATGAAGAAAAATAATACTCTTGTGTTTTGTGATAGCAAATAAAGTTGGTTTATAATTAATCTGGATTTTATGCATCAGTACACACTGTACCTAAATCTCTAAAAGATGTGGCAGGACAACAAGGATTTGGTTGGTAATTTCTATACTACAATTTTACATGTTGGGATGTCCTTACAGAATTTGTTTTTCAGATCAAGCTAGTATCAGCCATGTTCTGTCTTTCTTGAAGAGACTTTAGTGATTAATTGCTGGATGATGAAATTGGAGAAGTTATGCTGCCATTCATCACATCTGCATTTTTACAGATGAAGTCTAATTATCCAGTATAATTAAATGGAAGGGTTTAAGGCTTTTAGAATGTAAATTGAAGTGACTTAAAATACCTGTAAAAGACAATGCCTTCTAGCTCTGTAATGCACTTGCTGTGTAGCACACCTTCATTCAAGTGTTTTAAAGCCTTAGTAAATGTTTGAAGTTCTGGCAGATGGGAAAAACTTGTTTGTTCATTCCTTCATGCTAGTATTGTTCTTTGCTTAATGCTTCTTAAGAGGAAAATAAAGTTGCTGAATGTGTAACTAATGGCACTGGAAGAACACCTGAATACTTGTGTCAATCCCATGTGAATTTAAGTGTGATGACTAAACTGACAGGTGAAATTGTCAGTCTTAATAAAGAGGCCATAGTAGGGTATTGGAACTAAGATTGTGACAAGAGTTGTTTCCATGCAGAAAGCTGAAGTTTGGCTATTAGAAAACAGCTGGTTTATTTGGAGTAATTTTTTTAATACATTACAGTGCTCTAAGGAAATGTTGAAGCTTAGCTCAAGTAGTTGCACTTATGGATGTTGCAATACTTGTTGAAAACTAACTTAAACACATTTCTGTCACTAGTCTTGTGTGCTCTTCTTAGATAGACAGTAGAAAATCATGTTTTAATTTTAGAGTAACTATAGAGCCTGTGTCAGGGGGGATCCTCATCAGTCATCTGTAAGGTTACAGAACTCAAAAATATTTGTACCTCTGACTATAAGACTTCACAACTATTTTTTCAGGTATATATTTTATTATAGGCACAATTTAAGTAGACTTTGATAAAGTTATCTGACAGTGTTATTATTACAGTTGTTTATCTTGTAACTGAATGCTATTTTGGAACTAATAAAACCAAACTCATGAAAATTTAACTACTTAGTCTTTTTCACAGAAACAGGATGTGAAGCAGTGTAGAAGATTTAAGTTAGTCTACAAGCAGTGCTTTTATAAAAATGGACAGAGTGTTTAAGCATGCACTGGCAACTGTAGCTTAGTTCTACTTTCAGTTAATTTTTTTGCAGTTCATCTGTGCTTTAGTAGGGCAGCTTGTGCAATGACTTTTTTACAGGTTGTTCTGTAACTTCAGGAAAGTTACAGATTAAAGGGACAAACCCTCTTTCCTCAGTGGAAGTAAATCACTTCAGTTGCTCTAAAACAGTTGCAAAGAATTATTGAGTAGCTTTACACTTCTTTATATTACACAGGATGCATGTTTGTTCACCTTCTTTTATCTTCCCTTTGTGGTGGCAGGGAGTTGGTTGTTTGCAGTAAGTTGAAAACTATGTCCTGAGCTTGCTTCAGTCATAGCATGTATTCTAATGCAAGTTATAACCTTGACTAAAATACCTTTAATTTTTGAAGTATGTTATGACGCCGTAATGCATTCCATTTGAAATCTGTGCTTCAGACAAATACGTAGGTCCTGTGCAATTTGACTGGCTAAGCTGGCATTGTATTGACCTACTATGTACCTGTATTTTACAGCTAATAAATACCTTATAAAGCAGCCTTGTATAAATATATATTAATTTTAACCATTCACTGGGTTTCACTCCTAATCACACAAGGCTAAGTATACCTCTGCAACTCTATTGAATTAAAGTATCTTTGACTAATTATCTTCTATTTTTATTTTTGTAGGTATTGTGGTAAATGGCCTGATTAATATTAGTATTTCAACAATTGAGAAGCGTTATGAGTTGAGCAGTTCCCTCACTGGCTTAATCTCTGCAAGCTATGACATTGCTTTTTGTTTATTGTCACTGTTTGTATCTTACTTTGGAGAAAGAGGGCACAAACCACGATGGCTTGCTTTCTCAGCGTTTATGCTAGGACTGGGCTCACTTGTATTTTCCATACCACACTTCAGCAGTGGACAATACCAATATGGAAGTAAAATTGAAGGTAAGCTTACAGTTGTTTTGAAAATTACTCTAAAAGTTAAAATCTCTGTATTAACTTGGTGTAACTCCTTATTTGCAGCTCCTTACAACATAGTTAATATCTGTCAATGTCCTAAAACAGGGTGCTATCTGTAACTGAAAATTGATTCTTTGAAATCCGGTAGTTCAAGAGCTGCCCCTCTGCATGGTGAACTTTATTTTTCCAGAAGCAATCTGAGTGTCAGTATCAGTTCTTACTCTTAAGCAACATTTGAATAAAATGCCTTTTTTTTTTTTTTCTTACCTTGGTGAATGCAATTAAAGTTCACTTTAAAGAAAAACTTATCTGGCATCTCTTTGTGACTAGGAATCAAGTAAGGTCAGCAAGGTAGGAGAAATGTTAAAGCTGTTAAGTCTTACCATCTTACCTGAGAGGTGACTACAGTTTGCATTTCTTTGTGGTTTTGAACTATTAAAGGCATGTTGATTAATTCATTAACAAGTTTCTCTAAGTTCTTTTTAACTATGTTGATTTTAACTTGTGGATTTATTTGAAATAGAGAGGAAACAAGCAGTACTGAACTGTACTGAACAAAGCAGTACTTAAGTCATGGGTGTAGCTATCTCTCAGTTCTTAAACTTTTCTCACAAAACAAAAATGATAAAGTTTTCTTTAAATACCTGATGTGTTGCCAGCACTTCCCTTATGCTTTGTTTTGTGAGCCCATAGTGTGGATTGATCTTGCCTCTTCTAAATGTAAGTAAAAAGTGTTCTCAGATGTAAAAGGATCTAAGGAAAATAAAGGCTGTCATAATTTTGTAGTGAAATAGTGTGAATTAATCAGTCTACTTATCTGATCTGGATGACATTTTCATATATTTGTTCAGTGGGGCTCATTACTACCAAACTGATGGGTTTAGGGCTCCTTTAGGGTTCTTAGGGTTTCATGCTCTTATGTGGAGAACCATGGAAATGTTTCTCCTACATCTTGTCTCTTGGTATTCTGCTACCAAAAGTGCAATGATAGCAAGAGAAAGAAGACAGCACAGTACTTCCTATTTTAAGTTCCTCTTTTCCCTCCTTGTAGTGCCAAATATTACAGCAGCAGACACAACCTTATGCTGCTGTACCACTACTTTCCTCTTTGTGTGTGTGTACAAGTGCAGAAGCTTTACATTAACTTCTCCTTTTAGAGGCATAGCTGTGTATGCTCTGTGAGAGAGTGGTGTAGGTTTTTAAGGTTTTTCCCTTTTTCATAGGCAAACACTTCACAAAAGAGTGAATATAAAGGGAGGATTGTCTTTGCTAATGACAGATGGTACTTTGTGTCAGGCAGATTTCCTCAGGTTCAGCAGGCTGGTCTGTCACCTAAGAGTGGAAGTTGTTAGTGCTCCTCAGAATTGTTATAAGGTACAAGAATACAATGAAATGTCTGTTCTCAGAATTGTTATAAGGTACAAGAATACAACGAAGTGTCTGTATATGGGAGCACTCACAACCTGTGGAATGACCATTTGACAGGTGGTTGGTTGTTTGGTTTCTTCATACATCTGATCAATAATACTTTCAACAAGCCAAAGCATATTTATAAGGCAATTTCATTCCTGTTGCCAAAGCATATTTATAAGGCTATTTAAATCCTGCTTCTTACTGGAGAGGAAGCAAAATCCAAGCCCTGCCAATATTTCTTTTTGGGGATATGATATCACAGAAGGCCTGGCACTGCAATATTGGATATATTAATAGGTGTGAAAGTGGGAGCATGGCATAACAGCATTCTTTTGTAGTTTAGCTTTCAGTACAGATTATTCTTCAAGTTAGACTGTGACTTAGGTAACAGAATTGTAAAGTCTTGCTGTCTCTATTTTTCAGACACATGTCAAACTGCAGCAACCGCCTTTGCTAATGCCACTTGCAGTGCCAGCACAAACTCTTCACTTCGCAAGTATCTGTATGTCTTTATCCTTGGACAGCTGCTGCTGGGAGTTGGAGGAACTCCTCTGTATACTTTGGGGACAGCTTTTATTGATGATAGTGTCCCAAAACACAAGTCTTCCCTTTATATAGGTAAATTTAAAACTGTTTATAGAACATTGTCTGGATAGCTCATAGATTGCAGTGCATTCTAATTGTTTTTATGAATTCCTCTAATTAAACAATCTTGTAACTATTACTTATGTGCATAAAGTATTTCTACATAAGTTACTGTGAACTTTAGATGTTAGTCTCCTCTAAGCACCAAGTCTTTTCATTTTCATTTTGTAGAGCATGGTAAAGCTACTTTGAGCACCCTCCTGTCACCTTTTCATATCAGTAAATAACTGAAAATTGTTAAATGGTTCATGTCTCTTGTCTGTTAACAACAGAATAAGTTGTAGCAAAAAAACTTACTTTTTAATCACAGGTGTTGAAAAATACTGTGTATCAGTCAGGTCAGTAGCTAGATCATATTATATCCCTTAATAATTTTATTTACTTACCTTCTAAAAGTAGGCTGTCCACTGAGTGCATAAACACTGGTGTGCCTCATGTGATCAATCCAGTTCTCTAGCCACATATAGATTTGGCACTTGGCTGTACTGGAAGTACAGAGATTGCTTCACTGGGACTGTTTAAAAGCTAAAGAGTACTAATACTTAGCAGTGGTTTTTAATCTTTTTCAGTCACCGTTCTCTAAGTTATGTGCCATTTTATTGCCGTGTTTATTGCAGTCTAAGTGTGTTCTCTATGGGTATGAAGATATTTATTTCCTCCATCTCATATGTAAGCTGATTAAAAACATATTACCTATACTTCTGACTTGCAGGAGGAATTCGAAACATATCTGATTGCAGGACTATTTTCAGACTAAAACAATATTTTAAGGGGCAAAATTGAAATTATCTGTTTGCATGCAAATTTTGCACAGTTTTCCCAGGCAAGCTATTTCATTTGATGCCAACAAACAGGATAGGTGCCTATGATAACTTTTAGATGAAAAAGACAAGTTTTGCTTTTGCTATTTCTTTATTTTGAGAGAGATAATATTACATTTTTTCTTCCTCCCCTGCCTCCTCCTCTGAATCCAGTGAAATAAATAGAGTAGAATTAGGGTTGTCTGCATAACTGGGGGAACAAGAAGAGACCTGAAAACTCAGGAGAATGGTGTCAGTGTTCATACTTTTAAAAAAAGACCAATACAATAAACTAATTCATGCACAGTCTTCAGGCAACTGAGTTGAGTTCAGAAGAGCAGTGTATTCTGCCTAAAATAACAAAACTGGAATGCAATTGAGTGGGCAGGTTACTAAGCCTTGATTACTTTCCTTGTTTCATGCAATGTACTAAGTGTTTAAGTATGTTGTGTTGCTTTTCGTTATACAAGAAGGCTTATGCAATGCAGGAAAAAAAACAAAACCCAAAAAAATGACCCACAAAATAAACCCAAAATCCACCCCTAAAATGGTCCATAAATAGCTGCTAGCACCTTTTGCTGTAACCCTGCAACTCATAAGTTGGTATTTTCTTTCTCCTCTACACTGGGTGCATTTTCATTGGGACTGGGACATCTACAACTAAAGCTACTGAAGTCAAACAATTCCAAATGGTATTTAAATTGAGAGTGTGGGAGAAAATAGGCACTTTCTAAGCTCTGTTTGATGTTCTATAGGATGAATGCGAACTCAGAAAGATCCTATGACCATGTCACTGTTTCTGACATGTAGGAAAACCTGGCATATATCTACTCAATATTTATTTTGACTTACTTGACTGTCACATTTTTCATTGTTTATCCTCTTTGCACCCCTCTCACCCTCGTGACTCCCCCATCATTTCCTCTTACTAACTAGAGGGAAATTTAATTCTTGTCATCCATGCACTTCAGAAACAAATGAGAAATCCAGATTATTCCACATGGGGAAACAGTAGGAAAGCATGTTTACTAATTAAAGATGGATCTAGTTGTTGTTAATTGCACACCTTAATCTGCAGAGACAGTGTTCGTGCTGTCAGTGAGTGCTGAACTGCAACAGAAATCTGTCTGGTAGGCCAGGAATGCTATCATAACATCAAAAAAGTCTTGTACTCTTTTGTAGGGTATGGTTACACCAGCAACTGTGCAGGTTGGTGATTTCTTTTTTGGGGGGGAGAGGATTAGGGTGTTCAATTTTTTCGTTGCTTGTTTGGATTTTTTTTTTCAAAACTGTCAGGAGCTGTTAAGAGCCTTGGCTTTGTATTTTAAGGCAGGTATTACTCTAGTCACATACTTTAATGTAAATGTCTTCTGGTTTTAGAAGATCTAGAAAACAACCTAACATTTAAAAATAGAAATAAGAAAGCTCTTAAAGATTGTGGTCAATACAGTTAACAACCAATGTTCATAATTTCACTATTTTTTTTCACCAGTTATTTTTTAAATGTAGGCACAAAATGGGGAAAAAGCAATCTAATAATGCTTAAAGGTGCAGTCAGTGAAATGCCTTTTGCTGAACCTCTGTTTTGAAGCTTCTGAGAGCGGCAAATTTCCTTGTTGAGGCATAAATACAGATTTTGTCTTCTATATGCTATAACTGAAGTAGTGACAGTGAAAGAACAGGTTGACTTACAGAAACCTTTTGGTCTGAAGCTGACTTAAGAACATTATTAAAAGAAAGCTTAAAAAAATTAAAGAAGTTATAGTGAACTTGATGTATTTTCTCTTCTAGGAATTGGCTATGCCATGTCTCTGCTGGGTCCTGCTATTGGCTATGTCTTAGGAGGGCAGCTGCTTAAAGTTTATATTGATGTCCAGATCCCAAAAAGGCAAGATATAACTTAGTTTATTGCTTCCTATTTTCTTGTCCTAATTATTTGTATTAAAATATTCAGCTTTTCTCCCTATGAGGAGAAAATGTTTCAGAAAATACTGTGTTTTCAAGAGCTTCATTAACTTGGAAACAAGTTGCACTTTTAACAGTTTCAAGTTAGCAAGTTGCTTCCTAGAGTGAGTAGTGACTCCAGCGTGTGTGAAAGTTTCCCTGTAGTGCAAATAGTTAGTTCGAGTATTTAAATAGCTATTTTAAACCTCAGTAGCAAAAAATGCATTTTCTTTTGCTTAGTTGTTTATTCAGGGTAGATGCCTTACACAAGGCATCTACTGATGTCTTGTGTAACTGTTTCCTTGAGCTGAATACCCCCTAGTGAGGGTTAGGATCCTTAACTCCTAGGGAAGAGCTTGCTAGAAAAATCTATCTATTGAATAATAGTCCATTTTTTAAAAGAAGTATTATAAATTTTATTAATGTTTAAACCAGCAACTTCATTTACACTTTTATTTCCTCTGTTTTAGAGCCTTCAGATTGATGCAATGGCATTCTGAACTTCTGAATTGGTTTTGGTATAACTCATTGATGATGAGGAATTTTTCTAAATCCAGCATTTCCAGTATCTTCATAATGCCTCAGAATATTGAAATCAGGGCCAAAGAATAGTCTTTAAATTGGAATGATGTTAACTAATGAGTTGAAGGCTATATTTGGTAGAATTCAGTATTTTTATAATTGCCCAGTGAAGGTGGTTTAAACAAGCAAACAATAAATTTAATACATGTAAAACTAAGAAAATAGCAATATTAATAGGCTTTCTGTTAAAATGTATTAAAAGGAAATATTACAGTTCCCTGAAATCTGAAATTATAAATGTAAATCTGCTTTTTCTGAATTACTTTTCCAGTACAAAGGTGGATCAAGATGATCCACGTTGGCTTGGAGCATGGTGGATAGGATTTCTTGCATGCTTTTTTGCAATTTGGCTTCTTATAATACCTTTTTCATGCTTTCCAAAGCACCTACCAGGTAAGGTTTAGCAACACTTGCATTTGTTCATTTTTGTGGGTTATTACTGAACAGAATGTTTCCTCTTTGATTTTGTTTTTCAGTTAACTGTCTTTGACTAAAATCTGAGGACAGGTTTTTGGGGGTTTTTTGGGGGTTTTGGGGGGTTTTTGGGGGTTTTTGGGGGTTTTTTTGGTTGTTTTGTTTTGGTTTTTTTTCCTTCCCCCTCCAATATGCAGCCTTTAAAACAAGGTGAATCAGCTAGAGGGAGGATCTTGTGTATGGTGGTCTTGCCCATGGCCAGGGGGTTGGGAATAGATAACCTTCAAGGTCCCCTCTCAACTCGTATCAACCCGTGATTCTATGATTCTTTATAATGATGGACTGGAAACATATACCTAAGCTTGGAGACTGGTGGTCAAAGTTTGAAAGATGCTTATAGCTGTGCACCCAGGACTATATTTAAAGCTTCTGTGTTACCCACCAAGAACAATGTAGAAATTCCATGAGCATCCAAAAGGACTTACTATACTAATATTGAAGGAGAAATGATGGAGGAAAAGAAAAAATAAAGTAGGAAATGGGAGAATGTGAGGATGATTTAAAAAAAAAAAAGGGCTTCAGCATACTCTGAAGTTTTTAGGATGTCTTTGATAATATCTTTTTGCAGCCAAGACCTTCCAATGGAAGTATGATGCTTTCAACAAAAGTCTTTGTTCAACATTACAGTATTGATCTCTTTAAAAATCTGTACCAATAGAACAGGCAAGAAGACCTGTAATATCTGAAATAGCTTTCCCAACTAAAGGAAGCACAAATTTTTGTAGTTTTTTGGCATTCTAAGAGTGCAGGTATTCAATGTTTTCATTGTCGATAAATATGACCATTTGTAGGAACTGCAAAAATTCAGGCTGAAAAAATCTCAGAAACTCATGATGATGGAGGTCAGGTACTGGTTCAGACCAACAATATTGGACAAAGTTTTAAAGACTTTCCTATGGCTCTCCTGGTAAGAAAAATCTCAAATTTGCTGATACTAAATATATTCTGAGAAATTAAATTATTTTCCAGATGTTAGAGGTCTTTAAAAATGGCTTATTGTGTTGTGGTAGGGAAAACTTCAATGTTACTGATAATTTAATGCACATTCATTTTGTTGATGTTTGAGATTGTTAGAAAAGCATATTACTGAAGTTCCATTTGAGAGTATCTACCTTTAAAATATAATGACTTCTACCTTAGTTGGTACCAAAATCAAACAATTTCCAGAGCGTTATGATAATTTCTCCCCATAGATACTCTTGAGGAATCCAGTGCTTATGAGTCTAATAATAGCCAGTTCCTCAGAAGCTTTAGTTGCCACTGGATTTGCCACATTTCTACCGAAGTTTATAGAAAATCAGTTTGGAAAGTCGTCAAGTTTTTCAGCGACTCTTGGAGGTAATATGGCTTTTTAATTTTAAATCTTAAATATATCACGTTGAACACTTCATTAACATTAGAGGTTGAAGATTATATGGATATCTTTTTTGTGTGAGATATTTGTGAATGTACTAGATGGTGTGCAGTAATCAGAACAGTATTTTTGTTATTCTTGCCTGCCCTTATGTATTCTAGTACTACTTAGTCTACTAAGTACTCCAGTCTACTTAGTCAAAGTAGACTGAGGATTTTGTGTGCTGGTGAAACTTTTCGTTTATCTAGTAGTTTATTCCTTTTAGTAAACTTTTAGTTTGCTAGTAGTTTATTCCTTTCTTATTCTTCATGAAAAGCGTTTAATTTTCCTTTATTTAAAATTGGTTGAAGGAACATTAGTATCTTAGTCCCTACTAAAACAATCAAGATGAAGGGCAGCTAGGGAAAAAAAGCAGTGCTTATCACAAATAAGAACTTTGACTTTGCCTTTCTCTTCTTTAATTCCACACTGACATTACAATGAGTTTGCAGTAAAATGACTGATCAGAATATGTAATGTCTGTTATGTAACTGGCTCTATAGTTGGCTTACTGTTACCTATTTATTATCTGACATGCAGAAGTAATAGGTAGAACAGGAGAGTGCTATAAAAAACTGAGTATTGGAGAAACAGAAAACATCAGATGGAAGAGCTGTGCTCCGTAGGCTCACATCATTAACACAATTAGTTCTGAAGGATAGCAACCAGATCAAGGCAGAAATGTCCATAATGCCAACAGATGCTTGTAATATGTAGATTTAATATTCCTAGAATGTGTCTTGCTAAGCTGTAGAGTGCTGCAATATAACTATGGTAGTTGAGCTACTCTTTTTCCAACAGAAATGTGTTTGGGAAATACTTTCTGAATTACTTCTCTGGGCGATACTGGATAGTATTGTTGCATCAAAACAAAGCATCTGTAAGTTTTGCATAAAACCAGGTTGGAATATATGCTCAGTTGTTAACCAAAAAATAGGAGTGAAGTGAAAAACTGAGTGTTGTAATTTTTTTTTTGTCCATAGACCTTGACTGAATGTCTGAGTTGAAAATATTGAAAGTGCTTATTAAACATACAGCTTTAAAGAAATGCCAGCAGTAATGTTGAAAGCTGCCTGTAGCTGAACTGAGCTAATTAGTCTAAGCATTACCAATGACCATGGAAACTATTTAAACTATTATTGACTGCAGTTTGTGGAATGCCCAGGTCTGTGGCCAGGGCAGTTTTTTCACTGTACCTGAACTGTCTGTAAAGTTAGCAATCTCAGGTTAGTGTAGGTTGTACTGAGTTCTGTGTTGTGTTATAGATCAGCCATATACAAATGCTCAGTTATTTATCTGGAGTGCAAAGAGGATAAATCATTGTGGACTATATGGACTATGAGAGCAAAACTGACCCATTGATCTAGACTTCTTTAAATCTTTCAGTAGATGTCTTCCATCTTGTGTGCTGTCTCTTGTGTAATAGTGTTTATGTTCTTTTATTAAAAAGTTCATAACAGATGTATAAGAAAGAACATGGACATGTCAAAAAAACACTGAAAGAATGAAACAGGATTTTCTGGTTTTGTGGAGACACCTACTGGTGTTCAGAGATTCCCACCCCATAGTGCTCCTAAGTCATCTAGTTTGGCTGTGTTGAAATTGGGTTTTGGACAACTATAAATTACACTGTCCAATTAAACCTCTGAAAAGGCTGAAGGTGATGTAACAGTAGAATAAATTAGATTATAAAATTATATTAATATATAATTATATTATATAGTAGTAGAATAAATTATATTAATAAATATCATGTAGTTAGATTCTGGTAATATGTTTTGAAAACAATATCACATGGACTGCATTTTGCAGGTAACTGGTTTGATTTTTTTCCTTAGCATAAAGTTGCTTCACAGTTAAGTCTTGCATTTTTATGTAACTGCTCCTTGTCTTGTTTTCCTCTAGGACTTGTACTAATTCCAGGAGCAGCGCTGGGCCAAGTAATAAGTGGTGTCTTGGTTTCCAAGTGCAAAATGGATTGCAAAGGCATAATCAAGTTCATGATAAGCACCTGTACAGTGGCCTTAATATTAAACACAGTGTTTTTATTTGCTAAATGTGGGAATGAGCCTTTTGCAGGTGTCTCTGAAACATATAATGGGTAAATATATTTTAATGCACTCTTGGGTTTAATGTTAATATTTATTCTATTCCTATAATTTCAAATAGTATATACCAGCAGTGTTTAAAAGAAGAAGGAGGGAAACTAGCTATTCCAAAAGTCTGCTCTCATGTGGCCAGTTATTCCATCATAACTGCAACACCAGCTGTTTGAAGGTCTGCCAAAGAGACAGATGGTGCTGTGCAAAATAACTCAAGTAGGCTGGTACCTAGGGACTGCTAGATGCCATCTAAATAAATCATAGGCTTGAATTCTATGCTGTGTAAGTCGGTAAATAACTTACCTTTTTAATTGTTTTCCCAATTCCCCCATTTTATGCAAAGGCTAAATACCACTATCTTATATAAAAGCATAATCTGATAGCTCTTCTCCAATGCATAAAAAGACACTTGAAGCTAAATGAGATGGGGAAGAGGAGTGGTGCAGTTTGCTGACACAATAGCATGATATGTACCATGAAAACACAGAAGATGGGTTGGGGAGGAAATTGGTTTTGTAGCCTCTAATGCCCATGCAGGTTGGTGGAAAGTAGAAATTTACTGGTATGCAAAAGTATGCAAAGTGAATCAACAAAGTTCCATACACTGGTGACTGAAAGAAAATAAAAACCCTTAAAGCCCAAAAAGCCAAAATTACAACTCATTCTGATTTCATCTTTACAACTTGCTCTATAAATTGACAGTATACTTAAAGGCCAGTGTTGAAACTGGATGACTAAAATATGGCTTTGCTTCTGTGTCTGAAAAAATTCTAGCAGGCAGATGACTTAGGCAACTCATAACTGTGAATCATAATTCAGATTTTGTCTGTAGAAAGCTTATAGTTACATATTTAGCAAAAGAATCTGTAGTCATCAATACAATGCTGAAGATGTAGTATAGAAAATCGTATATTAAATTACCTGTATTTTTATATCAGGTCCTATGATATCAGGCAGCTGACAAAAGTTACAGCTGAACTGATTTTTACCCTAAGTTAAATACCACTAACTTGTATTTTGCAGTTTTGTGTAGCTTTACTGTTATGTAGCTTAACTGTTGCTGAAGGCTACTTATCAATTGGAAGTTAACCAGTCCTGAAATATATCTCTTCCCTTGGTATCCATTATAAAAAATGGCTCATTTCTACCTTATTCAGTGTTACATGTTGGATTATACTTTACTGGAAGTCTGCATTAGAATAGTTAGTGGCACTAATGTAGTGCCAGTTCTTGAACTGTTTTCCATGAAGAAATAACATATGTAGCAGTAGCTTTAAAAAAAATAATAAGTTTATAACATTGTGGAAGAACAGCCAAGTAAGTGTTTGCCCCCTGCTTATGCTACTGAACAAATGCTTCTGAATGAATAAATTATAAGACTGCTCTGAGAGTTGACTTGGAATTTGATGTAGATATTTTGTGGAGAATTTCAATAAATTCTTCATGGCAAGCATTATCTTCTTATTGAAAATTAGCTTAGAAAGGTAAAGGAAACTTTTGCACATTTAGTCTCAGATTTATATGAGTACGGGATCACTTGTTTGTGTTAATGAAAACAGCATCTTACTTTTAATAACACTGTTTATTCCTAAATTAGGCTATCAGCAGAACTAACATAATTTTGTCCAACAGGCTCTTCAAAGAATTGGTTTTGCTCAATTCTGTTGCCCAGTGCTTCCCTGAAAACTTGAAGGAACAGAAATGCAGTGACTATTTCTGTACTTTGTTTATTTCCATGTCTCTGAGACTCTTGTTTAAAAATTCCTGTAGAGTTTTTTAATGAGCGATTGATGGTCTCATCTGCTAGATTTTTAGAAAAGCTAGGAGTATCTTTTTTGTTGTGTTTTTCTCTGAGTGTGTATAACTAAGTGTTCAGTCCCTCATTGGAGGTTGGGGAAAGAGACACTGCACATGTAAACAGGACAAATGCCACCAAATTGATTAAATATTTCTAGGCTTTGCATGCCTCACAGGCTAGGAAGGCACTGAATGTACAAATCTAATTAGTGAATTTGCTTATGGTGCACTGTAGTTCATACTTAGAAGAATTGAAGTTAGTTTGCTTAGGCTTAAAGCACAAATTTAATTTAGTGGGATTAATTTAGTGGTATTCTGCTGAACTACAACAAAGTGGATTTTATATGTAGTTATGATGTCCCTAATATTCCATTTGAAGTTTGAATGTACGTAAGTTAATTCCTAGATAAATTATTTCTTCTATTAGTATTTTTTGCCATCTCAAATTCTCATGAATAAACATACCTTTAGATAATTGATGGAACTTTAATTTTACAGTACAATATTTATACTCTAATGGCAGTGTCAGTAACCTGGTTTTAGCTGACTGAACTTATAATTATATTATATAGTTTACTTATTAATGAACTACCATTAGAAAATCAAAGGATATTTTTAATCTCTCCAGTTATGCCTTAGGACAGTCCTCACACAAACCAAAGTCATTTTTCATGCTAATAATACAGTGGGACTACATCAAATAAAACCATATGATTTCCTACATTGGAAGTAAATTGAAAGTAAATATAGTGTGCAAGAGTTAAAGTAAACTCTGTTATTAATTATTCCCTAAACAGCCAGAGGAAATCTTTAAGGTCCTTCAGGGTGTGTCATTGCACTCTGCACTTAACATGTGCAGTTGTCTTTGTGCTTATATGATTTAGATGTCTGCATGGCAGTGTTAGAAATAGTAAGAATGAGGCACTTTGCAACTGAACTCAAATCAAAAAAAGGGAAAAATCTTGGAGTATGATCAGTAGAATAAACAACTCCAAATACTGATTTTAATTTTCTTTCTTGAAATTATAAATTGAAGAAAATCAAATACCTAAGTGGGAGGGAGTGGATGATATAAGAGTTGGGCTGAGATGGAGAATTTTGTCATCTCTTTTGTGAGTGGAAATTTGAGGAACAATCTTTAGATAGAATAACAGCATGAAAATAACTAGGTGTATAATAAATGGAAAATCTAGAGCTCCAACTACTATGTTTATTTTTAAACAACTAAGTGCACAAATAATATGAATAGAGTATTTTAAAATTTATTATGCTATAAATATTGCTTTACTTATTTACATGTCTTCTGCTTTTCAGTTGCTTTAATGAAAGCCTATTAACTTCTGCTTTTCAGAACAGGCACGCTCTATAACTTAACAGCCCCATGCAATGCTAACTGCAGGTGTTTGCGCTCCATGTACTACCCAGTTTGTGGCAGTGATGACATCCAGTACTTTTCTCCCTGTTTTGCGGGATGTGCCTCATACCTTCTTAACAACATGAAAAAGGTACTTTATGCAATGAAGGTAGATGACATGGTTTGTTCTGCTTTCCTGCAAAATGTGCTGTATTTCAAAATGTCCTTCCCTACAACACCAAATGTAGGTTGTCTTTAACAAAATCCAGCAATTACAATACACAGTTCGCCTATGGTACCAGTGTGACTCCCACTGCTGGTCTCTTAACATGTTCACTGCCACAGTGCTGGGCCTCCCCACTTGTTGGGAAGGCATTCATGGGTTGAAGCCAGGTCAAGCCCATTGCTCTCTGAAATGTTTCTGGTAGTTGTGTGGCTTTTTATACTGCATGTTGGGGTGAGCCACACTCCCTGCCCTTTCCCCCCCATGTTCATGCTGGTCTGGCTAACTTAGAAAAATGTTTCCACTCTCTTAATGAACTCAGAGAAGCATTTACATCACTGTTGATTCACTGAAGTGCATAGCTGTTTGTTTTCTGTGTAGCTTTCTTCGCACCAGTTCTGGTCATTCACAGCCTGCGTTGTTCTGTGAGTTTTCTGGGCACAACAGTCTTTCCCACCTCTGGGCCTTCTTTCCTTGTAAGGGTTTACTGGTTAGCCTCAGTGTTTCTCACTTGTGTGATGCCATTCTCCAAGTGTACATCTACCAGACTTCCTAATGCTGAAAATAAGTTAAATCTGAATGTATTTTAAACAGAATTGACAATCAGAAAAGTCAGCAATTGTCTTGAAGTTCTGGAGAACCTGAAGTTCTCATATAGATCTTTAAGCAAAATGCAATGTTTATTGTATATATGACAACTTGCTTCCATGAGTTTTCAAAACTGAATGTCAGTAGCCCCTGATGCAGGAATGGTAAGCCATGAAAGCACCTAGGTTACTATCAAGCCTTCCTGGAACTGAGAGGCTTCCTGTGCTTGTCTCTACTAGTACAATAGACTCTTGAGCAGGGATGTGGGAGCACTATAGAGAGATCCAAAAGGCAAGCTGACCCAGGAAAGGCCTTTATACTTTTTACATTGGAAAATGAGAGAAGGTGTTATCCGTAAGAAAATGTAAGAGACTAACTACTTCTTGCAGTTGAAATTTCACACTTCACTGATACACTTTATTTTTCTTTGAAAACAAACTCAGTGGATTTTGATGAAGAGCATATATTCCATGTGTTCACCTGTGTATAGAAGCGATCCTATATTGCTTCTATTCTTTCCTGCTTAAGTGTAGAGCTTGCCTCTCTGCATTTGGTTTGCCTCTAACTTCTGCAAGTTTTTTATGCTTGTAGCTAAAAGCTTACAAAGCATACGAAATGGAGGCTATCACTGTCTTTTCAGGTCAAAAATCCAAAAATACCTTTTGCTCAGGTGAGCCAGATCAGTCAAGTTTTGGTGAGCCAGTTTTAAAAATTAGTGTTAGTGTCATGTGCTCATCAGGAAATTGACTGTTTCCCATGTGGTAAAGTCAATGTTTATTCTTGTCTTGTGTGATGCAAATGTAATGAAAATTTACCAGAATTTTGTGTAATTCTTGGAGCTAAATTTTGTCTTATAAATTATTTGTAGACGTACCACAACTGTTCCTGTATTGGGAAACCAAAAAGAGGAAATGGTTCGGAAGGCTTTCTCTATGACGCTATCCCTGGGAAATGTCCAACACAATGCAAATTTTTACCCTTATTCCTAACCTTCTTCTTTTTTGCTGTTGTTTTTACATTTATGGCTACTACTCCAACAACTGTGGCCATTCTCAGGTATGTTTTTTGGTCTGTAAGAAAGGTAACATTCTTTTGAAAACTACTATCAGTGAAATACTTACTTCTTTTGCTTTGCAATGTGGTATTTGAACAGGTTGTGTAGTAAGCAAGCAGTACTTTAAACAGAGCATAATCATACCACTGTTCACTCTTGTTAGTAGATAAGTATTGAATTTATTTTTTTAAAAATCTTTCTAGCATGTTTTAGTTAAAGCAAAAAGGAATAAATGTGCTGTGTGCTTCAATGAAGAAAATATTTGACTAGCCTGTCTATTGATAGTGTCAGCATTTCAAACTGTATCAGGAAAAGGACAAAATAACAATTAGTCTTGTATTTTCAGCCTTAGATTCCTGTCTCAATTCAGAGTTATAGCTTGAAAAATTGTAGTCTATCAAGAGCTGTAGACTGTTTCCTGTGATATTGATGTTGTATGTGTGGTGGTCATTAATATAGAATGTGATAGTGAGTTAACCAGTGGTTTTGCTGTCTTTCAAATTGCTGAAACTTATATGCATGAAAGCTAGATTTTTCTTATTTTTGTTTTAAAAATGTGCTTCTCATTCTGAATTTAGAGCTGTTTTGTGTTATATTGAAGTTTGACTTGTAGTCGTAATACTTCCACTGAAAAATAACCCTGATGCACAAGCATGTTGCTTTGTGAGAATGTGGCTAGATGCCCTTTGGCAGGAGGCTGAGGAAATCAGTAACATCCTAAAACAGTGCTTTGTAACAGCCTCCTGTCCAGGTTTGGTGTAAATCTGGAATTAACAGCTTGTCATATTAGCGTGGGGGCAGAATAACGTGAAGTTCTGCATTATCTTCAAAACTGAGCTGACATAGTTTTATTTCTGTAATTCTAAGCAGTAGCATTTGGATATTTGAATCTTTATATAATTTGGCTGAAATAGGGAACAGTTTTTACAGAAAAAAAGGACTGTAAGTAGATAAATTTTTCAAAAACTGATTTAAATAGCTGAAATATCAGTAAATTTTACAGTATATTCCAATGTCTTTTCAGTGAGCCTATTATGTGCAATTTCAAACATAAACTCGTATATTCATGACAGTGTTCTACTACTAGAAATAATTGCCTGCACGATGTGAAACTCATTCTCCTTCTCTTAATTGCCTTTATAGATAATAGAATCCTAACAATTGCTTCTTTTATGTATAGTAGCTCAGGATTGCATCCTAGCACTGTTTTAATTTCCTTGGTTGTTCTATGGAAAAAATGTTCAACAGTACATCAGGGCACTGATAGCAAGCTTCCTTTTCTATTTATGCTGTTTTGTTAAACTAGCTAGATCTAAAATTTCTTGATGGGCTACTGGTGTTTTTTCTGTCTTTTATCTAAACACCACTTGAAATAGTTGGATTACTTGTTCTGCACACTGGACTTATAAACCCCTCAGCAATTAACAGGTTAGAAGAGTATATAGAGCAATAGCATATTCACTGAGGGACACAGCACAAAAGTGGGACTTGTTTACTCTGTCTTAAACTACAAATCTTGTTTACAGGTGTGTGCCAGATAAACAGCGCTCATTCGCTCTCGGAGTACAGTTAGTGTTTCTGCGACTACTGGGTATGACTTTCTTGTTGAAACATTTGCCTCTGAATAATCTACTTATTTGACACTTTTTTCTAGACTTTAAAATAATGCCTTAAAAAGCTTTCAGAGGCCCTTGAAGCAGTCTGTCATTGGCTTATAGTATACACTTGTAAGGTAACATCTGAATTCAAATTCATTGTTAATAGGGCATTCATGCTCTCTTTAGCCTTTCTCACTCTTATGAGCACAAACCAAATACAGGTAATTGTCATTCTTCAGTAAGAGACATGTGGTACTACTTTCCCCAGAAAGCCTATTCTGAAAGCTGAGATAAGAAGAACTGATGTAATAGAAAACAGTTTCATGTAACATCTGAAATCCAGAAGTTAAAGGAAAAGTGAATATGTGGAACCTTTCATCTTCTTCCTTCCTTTAAAATGTCTTTGACTAACATAAAAAATTATAGAGTATAATGTGGGAAATATAATACTTAAATTATATATCTAAGCATCTCCAACATTTCAGTAAGACAGATGAAGCTCCTTAAGTAAAACAAAGCTAAACGTATGTATTTTCTGGTCCACAAGCATTTGAATTTTCTCAGGCATAATGAAAATTTTTGTTTTAGTAGTAGAAGGTTTTTAAATGGTATATTTAATTTAAGACTGGGACAAGACACAGTTGCTGATTGGACTTTTATGCCAAGATTTAGTACTGCAACCATTCCCTCTCCTTTGAGATTACATATCTAACACTCACAGTGTGAATTCTGCCTTGCTGTATTCAAATTGTGATTAATCTAAGTCATTCTACTGATAAAGTGTAATAAAAGCAAACATCCTCACAGGTATAAATAAGCTGGAAGACTGTGATCAATGTTGTATGAGGGTCCCTCTGTTTCACTTTTCTCAGAGTTCAGATATTTATGCTAGATGTCTAACTCCTGACTTCACTGTGGAGTGATAGAACTTTTTGCACTGCCTGTACTGTGACTGAAGAAGGCAGTAACTAACAGCATTACTTACCAGCAACATAATTTTGCTGTAGGCTTTAAGAATCACTCGGGTTTTAGGCTGAAGACCTAGTGAGAGACATAGGTACTTGGTTAGCTCTAGGAGAGTTTAGGCCTTGGGTAGGTTGGGTAGACATGCAGTGGTATACCTGGTGTGTTTATTCTAAAATTGGCTATACTTGGATGCAAGACACTTGTGCATTATAACACACAAAAATCACATGGAGTTAATAAAATCTGTGCAAGAATAATTTTAAACACTGCTTTTTTTTTTTGGTGAAATTTTTCCTGGAAGTTTTGCTGCCTCTGAGGAATGGGGAGAAATGTGTAACTGAACATTTAACATAATGATATTTTAGTTCTCTTAATTTGGAACAGATTGGTGTGTATGATCAGAAGAAAGGAACTTTTTTCCTTTTAGTTTAATTTCTGATTTCTTGATTAGCTTTTATCACCATTGATTTGAATTACTTTTTTCCGGTGAAGACAGAGGAAGTCAAGAAGCTCAAGTCTTTGACTAAATTTCTTGCTTAACAAAGTGAGAACTATATAATGAATTAACCTCTCTGCATCCTACCTATTAACTGAGAACAATGTTAGGTGCAGACTTACTAGGTAGTATGAAGCCTATGACTTTGATTAAAATGTTATGTTTGGTGTTTGGTTCTCCCATTTTATCTTCCCCACCAGCTTGGCATTTCACTGTATGCATGAAAACTAGTCTGCCAGGTAACTCAAACATTCTAATATGTTGCTGTGTTTTTTAGGTACTATTCCTGGACCAATTTTGTTTGGTGTTGCTATAGACAACAGTTGTACTCTGTGGGATATTAATGAATGTGAAACTAAAGGAGTTTGCTGGGTATATGACAATGAAAGAATGGCTTATTTGCTGATGGGCATAAGTAAGTCTTTTATATTAAATACATATACTAGGTAATATATATACTGACCCTGTCTGCTAGATGGGAATTATTTTGATATAAAGCCTTACACTTTTCATTTTTAGCAGCAGTGTTTTTTAATTTATTTTCATAAATGTTCAGCAAAATATTATGGAAGGAGAAACACCACAGTAAGTAAACCTTAAAGGTTACTTTAAAAACTCTTTTAATAATAACACAAAATAGTTTTGGTCTTGGGTCTTGCTTCATTGTCACACTTTAGTTACTAGATTTTTAAGGGACTGGCTCACACTTCAGTCTGTCTTCAGGGCAATGAGCATTCAAAGAGTGTGAAGAGAATGAAAGGGATGGAGCACCTCTCCTATAAAGAAAAGGCTGAGAGAATTTGGTTTGTTCAGCCTGGGAAAGTGAAGTCTCCAAGCTGACCTTATTGAGGCCTTTCAGGGCCTGAAGGAGAGGCTGTAAGAAAGATAGAGAAGGACTCTATAAGAGAGCATAGTGATGGAACAAGGGGTAGTGTATTGAAACTCAGAAGGTAGGTTTTGGTTAGATATTAGGAAGAAACTGTTTATTGAGAGAGTGGCCAGGCACTGAAACAGGTTGTACAGACAAGTTATAGGTGCACCATGCCTGGAAGTGTTCAAGGTACGGAGCCTTGAGCAATCTGATCTAGTGGCAGGTGTGCCTGCCCCCAGCACAAGAGCTGGAAGTAGACAGACTTTAGGTTCCCTTCCAACTCAAACCATTCTGTGATTATCTGGGTTGCATGTTGGCAGTTAAGGTCTGGGGAGTTTTCTTCCTCTTCTTGTATTTCAGTTCTTTTCCTGACTTATATAAAGTTCTTGAAAATATCTCTGAATACTAGTCAGAAAAATTCCTGACTTGTTTAACAATTTGTTCCCTTCAAATGTGAGGTAGGGAGAGGTGGTGTAGGCTGAGCTTGCATTTGAGATAAGTGCTGATGCCCTGTCTTCTAGCAACTGTGATATTTACAGTGTGTAAGCTAAAGTACTGATGTCTAATCCTGAAACTGAAAAAGCAGCAGTCACATTTTGAGGTTAAGGATCTCAAGGCATATTTGTGATCAAATACGATCCCTCTTGTTTTGCCCTTCTTCTTGGCCTTCCAAGTTGCACAAACACCTTTTTATAACCCTTTAAGACAGCTGACGAGAGAATACTTAACCAGTATTCTATGTGTGAAGTCTTAGTTTTTGGAAAAGAGAATATTGATATAACAAATGACAGTACTGAACAAGACATAAGAAATATTTGCACTTCAGGCTAGAATGGGGTGAAGAAATACAGAACTGGTGCAAAGCAAAAAATTGGCAGGCAGATGAGGGGTCTAAATTCAGCTGTATGACTGTTTTAACTGCCCTTTGTCATTCATGTAGAGTACATTTGAAGGGAGGCTATGTATTTCAGTCTTACAGGATGTATGTAACTCACCATATGAAGCTTTAAATGAGTGAAACACTGCATTTGCTACTAAAAGTGAGTGTGATAAAAACTTTTCTGTACTTTGCATTCAGGTGCTGCTTGCAAAATCGTCACAATCATCTTTGTGGTCATGGCAGTGTATTTCTACAAGCCTCCACCATTAACTAAAGCCCTGTCACGAAAGACTTCAGAAAAGATATCTGTTATACATACATAAATTATGAGCAAATCAGGGACTTTTGAAAGAGAACTGTAAAAATAAGCATTATTACAACACTTGTACCAAAGTTCTTGTACACCGTTGCCTAAATAAAAAAGGATCATATTCAACGTTTGATCAACTTGAAATATTTTGAATCTGTTATCTAATTTGCTAAACATTGTTTAATATTCCATTGTGGCTATCCGAAGAAGTTACACTGAAATTTGCAGTCTAATTTTAAGTCTAGTATGTAACTTGATTGAAACAAGATGGAATGCTCTGATCATAAAACAGGAAAAATAAACTGAACTGAGCTGACTGAGCCCTGTTTATCCCTAAATGTTACTGTAGTGGGAGAAAACAAGTAACTTGGTATAGTGAAGGGAACTGTGTATGCTTAAAAAGGACTTAATGTGCACATAATCTGGGCTAGTGCCTTTGGGGATTTTTCTGTAGGAACTTTTGGGAGTATGTGAGTTTGGCTATGTTTTAGAAATATTTTTACATGTTAATGGCATAAGTTCATATTTTACTATTTGTAGGAAAATGTAAATAGTTATGATAGAATAGCTGGGTTGCAAAATCAAAGTATTTTTTACTTTAAGTACTTGAGTTTCAATCTGGAATATTTACAGAAACTTGCTGTCCAGCTGCTTTATTTAAGCATTCTAAAAATGTTTCTATAAAATTTTAAAATAAAACCTATTTTCTTACTGCATCTGTGTATGCTTTGTCATTTACAAATGTGACCGAGTTTTTCTTTACTCCCAAGAAACACAATGATGAAGGCTGGCAAGAATGTGTATGGAAGCATCAAAACTAAAACATGGCTTCATTTTCTTTATGATTTATGTTACATTTTTATTAAGTTATGAGTCATGTTATGAAAGCCAAATTTGTATAGCACAATGCAATTGGTTACAATTTAACCACTGTTACCAGACATTAAACAACATTTCCTACTGTCTGAGATAACCATGAGGGAAATGGGCCTGGGATGCCCTGAGAGAACACCATTATATAACTTAGAGTGAGAAAGGGAAACACTCTCCCAGGATCCCCTTTGCCCTCATGCAAAAGAACTCCTGCCCTTCAACAGTTGTATACTCCCCAGTTCTAGAAGGTTCTCTGTTCTCTGTTTCCCCATTATCCTGAAGGACCACTCCCTCTCTTCTCCCTGAGTGGCTCCTCCTGAATCACCCGCTTCTGCTCCTCGCCTGGACCCTCTCCCTATTGGTTTGATTGTACCCTGGCCCCTCCTGCCTCTCCCCGGTTATATCCCCTGGCCCTCCCTGGCTCCTGGCTCTCCAGCCTTGATCCCCTCCACCTGTGGATGTGTCCCTACCCTGCGTCTCTTGCCCTACAATAAATCCCTGTGGATTTACCATCTGGAGAGTCCTCTCACCTTCTGGTGGAACGACAATTACTACATCCAGGCTCGGGCGTCTGGTGAGCGGGAGGAGTTGTCGGCACAGCCCAAGGCGGAGGCGCTCTCGGTGCCACAGGCACCCTGACAGCACCTGCCTGGGAAGCTCCCTTCAGCGGGAAAAGGGGGTCTCCTGCAGCCTCCTACTGAAGTATCATTCAATATTGACAGGAAAATTTTAATGAGTAATATACCCTCTACACTTGCCTTACTTTGGTAGTATTTTTTTTTGCTGTTGCATTGTCTGTTCACGTCACTCTCATGAAACTGTGTGCCCTGTTCCTTAGATTACAAGGACTGTGTTCATTGACTCGGTCAAGATTTTTAAACAAGTGCTAGAACAAAGGATTATGACATATTGCTCGAGTTTCATCTAATTCTTTAAATACAGCTGTTAAATTAGGTAGAGGTTAAGTATGCAACTCAAGAAGATCCTCTATTTGTAAATAACGATTCAAGAAATAAAACAAAATTGACTACACCTTATGTGAAAGCACAAGACTTGATAGCTTTTGAGGAAGAGAAGGAAAGGGGCAGGATTTGCTTGCTTCAATATAAATAAATGTCTCCTGATAAGTTTTGTGCTTGTTTCCTGATGAATGGGCTCATAGCAAGAGATTAACTATCCCTGAAAGAATTAAATACCAATCCTCCTTAATGTTTGGCAATGTGGCCTAAAACTCTGAATTAATTTTCTAGCTCTGACATTGTGTGAGTGTAGCAGATCATTAAAAGACATATAATACTGTAGCTCAACTGGTAAACTTGTTTCTTTTGTTCTGTCCTAGACTCTGAGATCATAGAGTTTCTGCTGCTTAATGTGGTTGCATAGATTACAAAACTTCTGGGGCAGAGCAATGAGAGCTTTCTCTTCTGAGGTTATCAGCAGTCTTGCTCTGGAGTGGTTATTTAGGGGGAGAAGGAAGGAAGAATTGGTGTTGTAATTTATAATCTAGCTTTATGACCCATTAAAGACTTCCCCTTGCCGGTTTAGGAGTTTCACTGTGACTAGAAGACAGACCAAATAGAAGTTTATCCATTTACCTTGTTTCACAGCAATACATAGTGGAGGCAAGTAGATGTTGTGTCAAAGGTTTGACAAAGTAAAGGTAGCCATCACAGACAAGTGTGTTATGTGTATCCAGAGAGGGAGGGTGAGCTAAAAACTGGCCCAATAACTGTGCCCAGAGTGTCAAAGCATGAAGTCCAGGTTGAGTCAAGTCACTATGCAGAACCCCACAGATCAATACTGGGGATAGTGAAATTCAGCTCTTTAATGATGACCTGAATGATGGGATATATTGTGCACTGGACAAGTGACTGATAAACTGGCTGGTTGCTGCCATTGAGAGGGACCTTTACAAGACTGAGAAAGGAGCAAACAGGAACCTTATGAATTTCAACAAAGTACAGAAGTCTGCAGCTGAGGGAAAAATAATGCACCAGTAATATGTAGGGGACCACCCAGCTGGAAAGCAGCTCTTCAGAGAAGGCCCAAGAGTTCATGGTGGACAAGCTGACCACAAGGCAGCAATACACACTTTCTGCAAAAAAAAGGCCAGGAGTGTCTTCAATCTGCATCAGGCAAAGCACTGACAGCAGGTCTAGGGAGGTGATGCTGTCCTTATTCAGTGCTAGTGCAGTCACATCTGGAGTGCTGGGACAAGTTCTGGGCTCTCCAGAACAAGGGTGTTACAGATGCACTGGAATGGGTATGGTGCAGGACTACAGAGAAAATTAAGGGACAGGAGTATCATTCATACTCCTGAAGAGTATTCATACTCATAGGGAAGATCCTTCTGCCCAGCAGATCAGGGAGTTCTGTGCCTTGAAGAGGTACAAGCTACACTAATTCCCAACTTTCTGGACAGTTAGGAGGCAGTGCACACAAAGTGAACACCTGAAATTTCCTCTGAACACAAGAAATTTTAAGTGCAAAGGTGGTCAAACATTGCAACAAGTTTTTCAGGAATTTGTGAAGCTATCCTTGGTGATTTTTAAAATCTGACTGGACATGATCCTGAGTGATCTACTCTGGCTGACCTTCCTTGAGCAGAGGGTTTGGACTAGATGATCTCAAGTGTTCCACCCTAAATGATTCTGCGTTTCTGTGAGATGGTTGTCAGTGAGACTTTTACCCCATTCACCATATGATGTGAAGCTTCTATATGTGTTCTTGCAAGGACAGTGACCTGTCTGGTTTTGCACAGTGTTTTTTGGTTTCTTTTCTTGGGTTTTGTTGCTGTTTTGTTTGTTTAATATCAGCTCATATCTCATATTAACACTCAGCAACTAATACTCTGTGTATGTCTCACTGGGTGATTATAGTTCTTTTCATGGAACAGTGGTAAAACATTTTATAGAAGTTATGATTTTTACATGCTCTGTGAACTGCTATTTAGAGTAGTTGAACTGCTAAATTCATGGACTCTTATCTTTGAAGTTCTATGAATTACCACAGATTTGGGGTTTAAGAAATTCAAGTATTGTCCAAAATAGGGATGATTTAAGACTTTTTGAAAGTTATATCTTCTAACTAGCATGATTACATTTGGAAACATATCCTACTGTAAACAAGACTGTCCAACTAAACATTGTAGTAGAACAAACATTGTAATTTATCTGTGAACCAGAAGTAAACTTCTAAAACAAAGTACACTGCCATATATGGCTGGTGCAAATGAATTATCCAAAAGTTTATTGGAAATTCAATAAATATATAGGATTCCATGAGTCTTACAAGGGAGTGACTGTAATTAACAGGTGAGACTAAACTGATCTAAACTTTATTAGTTGTTGTATGTTTTTTTTAATCTCAAAACCAAGACTGCAAACTGCATTTTCTCTCATTTGAAGAGGATGATAATAAGGTAAGCTCAACCTCTGTCTGGATAGTGAAAGCAAGCCACTGTTAAAAAAGCTAATTATTTTTGTATGAAAACTTCTCTAAATTTAATAGCTTAACACCAAAATTTACTTGCAATGGCAAGAGTGCATTCTTTCTGGTGTCATGAATGCTGAGAAAGAGGAAAATAGGAACTTTGTTTTGCATGTGGCTACCATAAATATCATTACTTAAAACTTTAAAATATTTTGTATACACACCTGGTTTGTGAGGTCTCTTTGCACGTGATTAGAAGTTAGATCTGAACAAAATGACCTGAAATGTATTGGTTATGAATACAGTAGACCAAAGTACATCTACTGACAGATTATGGACAGAAACATGGGAACCTTAGCAATGCTGCATCTTATTAGCTGGTTTTACATGTTTGTCAGTTGCTGACCATTACTGAGATAATGACAGTATGAAGAACTGCTTGTTAAAGCAGTTACCTTGTTAAAGGTAGGTTCAGATGTAAGCAACTATAAGAAAACTACTGAAAAACATCTGCATTTGAAAGCTGTCGAAAGGGCTATGGGTTAAGTAGTATTTCTTTTTATGAATTAATGAGTATAAAAGACGGTCTTAATCTTTAAGACAGACGAACATACAGTAAGACATTAGAACTTTAGACTTTTGTTTGTTTGTGGGGGGTTTTTGTTTGTTTATTTGTTGTGGTTTTTTATTGTATGTGTGTGCTTTTCCCCCTCTTAACCAGATGGTTCTGTTTCTGCTAAAAATAAACAATTTCGTTGGGTTTTGCATGCAACATTGCAATTTTTAGAGTGCAGAGCTGATAATATGCAGCTTTTGCAAAAATACTCAGTAAATGAAAGTGTAACTTGTTCCTTTTGTTGGCTTGATTTCTGCCTTTGTAGTGGCAGTGACTTTCTTTTTGTGGTAAATAAATGAATATGCTTCTTTATGACTTATTTTCTTTTAATTACATGTCTGTGAAGCACACTATGCAGCTCTGTTTTTATATGGGTGCAGTTTTTTTCCCCAAAAGACAGAAATCCACAGGCAAAGAAGATCAGTGTTAGATTAAAGAAGCTTTAGAAAATTACTGTTACTGAGGAAGACTGTTACTCTTGTATCTCAGTAATATATGAAAAAATTGAGAGTCAATTATTTGTGTGCTGCTTCCATGGAAAATACAGCCAGAAAAATGAGTCTGCTATACAGAGGATTCTTATGAATTTGGACAGCCTACTCATGTGTATGCCTTTCAAAATTTGTGTAATGGGAGTGTTGGTAACTGGTTAGAAGACACCCACTCCTCTCCAGTCTACAGAATACCTTAGTAAATGCCCAAAATGGAAGTACAAGTGGTACATATAAAGTTTCTTTCTGATCATTATTAATCTTTGAGCTTTCATAAAGAATATATTAATTTTTAGTATTAAATGGAGCTCTTGAGCAAAGGTAAACGATAAACCAGAAAAATCATCTCTCTCTCCAAATTATTCAAGTACATCAAAAAATTGCTGGGCTCAATTGATACCTGTTTTGGCCCCAGTATTTTATTCTGAGATTGTCTTTAAATATACAAAATGAAGGAAGTATTTCATTTGTATGGAAATAAAATCATAGAGTAGGGGTCTGAAGTCAATGAAAGTTTTGCTTTTTATTTAAATGGAATCAGTGTACTTAGACAAATTGCAAAATAGTTGTTTGATATGTGATGTGCATATCATGTATCCAGTTGGAGGGAGTTTCTGTCACAAAACTGAAAGGGTTTGGTAACTTATAAACCTGGTAAGAAATGACTGAGCTATGACAGAAATACAAGCTAGAGATAGAAAATTAGTGCTTTTCAGAATTTTTTTTCCTACTTAGTCACTTTTAAAAAGTGTCTCACTTGCCACATTTTAATTGGCTTGATGTAGAGTTTGGTTTCAAAGATTAGGAAAAGCCTGCTGATTAATGCAAATCCACATCTCCACCTTTGCACTTCACATTTCTCAAGCATCTGTTGCCATTCCTTCAAATGGCAAGCTGTCAGACTATGGATAATGGAGGCTCCAAAACTGAAGTAATTACCTGCAATAAGTGAGCTGAAGCAGTTCCTGCAGGATATTGGTAAATAAACATGCTAAAAAAGCTCTATTAGGAGTTAGGAAATGAAACAAAACAAATGCAGGCTGAAAATGTGACACAGATGAATTCATATGGGAGATAAAGAAGATTGCATTGCTGATGTATTTTATTCTAGTCAAGTTAATGACCTGCATTTTAAGAGCTTTGTAAATCAGTTATTTGTGTCTACCAGAACACAAGGACATACAGCCGATGATTGAATAGGCACAAAATCTCCTGGAAACAAATATGGTAGTGGGAACATTGCAGTGTGTAGTAGTTGCTGTGGTTTAACCCCATCTGCAACTAAGCCACAAAGGGCCACTATTTTACTCCCTTCTGGTGAAAGGATGGAGAGAAATGGAACAGTAAAAGTGAAAAAACCTTAGGATTGAGATAACTACAGTTTAATAAGTGAAGCAAAAGTGACATATGCAAAGAAAGCAAATCAGGGAATTCATTCACCCCTTCCCATGAGCAGGCATTCAGCCATCTCCAGGAAAACACGTTTATATCACATGTAATGATAACTTGGGAGGAGAAGCCAAACACTCCAAACATCCTCCACTTCCTTCTTCTTCCCTAAACTTTATATGTAAAGCATGATGCCATACAGTCTGGAATATCCCTTTGGTCATCTGGAGTCACCCACCACAGTCCTGGCTGTGTCCCCTCCCAACTCCTTGTGCACCTCCAGCCTGCTCACTGGTGGGGTGAGGAGCAAAAAAGCCCTTTGCTCAGGAGGTTGGAGTGAAATAGGGGTTGGTCTCTGCTACTCTGCCTGCTGCCTGCCTGTAGAGAGAGGACCACAGGAAACTGCCTCAAGCTGACACACGGGAGATTCAGATTAGATACTAGGAAACAATTTAAATGTGGTCAGGAACTGTATCAGGCTTCTGAGAGACATGGTAGAGTCACCATCCCTAGAGGTACTTAAAAGGCACCTGGATCTGGCACTGGGTGATGTGGTTTAGTGGTGACCATGGCAGTGTTGGTTGGACTGGATGATCTTAAAAGTCTTTTCCAATCTTGATAATTCTATGATTCTATGAGAACACAGACAAACCTTCATTGCATTAGTCAATATCCCTCCAGATAGAAGTGGACTGCTTCTGGAAACTGTAAAGCATTTTTAAAGTTTGCATGGGAGACCAAGTAACAACATACTAAAATTTCTTGAGTAGCTTCTTAGACAGACTGGGCTAAGACATTTAGTCTTCTTCAATGCCTTAGTGGCCAACTCTAACTTTTAAACAGAAAAAAATTTCATTAGACTTGTGTCATTCTGAAACCTAATAAATCTCACTTGCTTAGGTCTGCTGACATAACTAGCATCAAAATTTTGAAAAAAAAAATTTAAAACCTAAACAAAATATCTGTTTAACTATTCCCAGAATGGTAACTTCAGTATTCAGAAAATGTCCAATAGAGCTTTTTAGTAAAACAGGCAGGGGAAAAAAAAAAAAAAAAAAGGGTTTTTTCTAATATAACAATTAA
>VZRH01003771.1:129262-190501 GCA_013397555.1 Urocynchramus pylzowi | reverse complement strand
TTTTTTTTTTTTTTTTGTTTTTCGTTTTGTTTTGTTTTGTTTAAGCTTCCAGATCAGAGCAGAATAGCACACACAGGACATAAAGGACACAACTGCAGTTTTTCAGTAACTTCAGGTCGCAGTCATCACATTCTTCAAAGCTTTAACTGCCTCTCAGATGTAGCTTTAATCTGGTCATCTTTACAGCTTGATTTCCTGACCAAAATGCTATGCTGGCAAAAAAAAAAAAAAGTGGTTGTTGCAGTTCTAAAAAAGATGATGGACAAGGGGGGTTAGTAAGGGGGAGGATGAAGGGATGACCTTCTGATAGTTTTTGGTGGATGTAGTGTGAGTTCAGTATGAGAGGAATGATGGATTTGTCTTTACAAACAATCTGTAGGTCTGCTGGTAGATAAAACTAGCACTGAGAGATAAAAGATGGGAAGGATTCCACTGATTGATTAATGGAAAAAGATATTTGCTTTTACAAATAAACTTTAGGTTTGCTGATAAATGAAAATGGATATTGAAAGATGAAAGAAACAATGGGGGAAAACCCTAAATTCCATCAGAATTAAAAATTAAAAGGGAGGGTAATTAGAGGGAAATCTTTGGTATCAGGCGTGTTATGAGTAATTGATAATTCATGCTGATCAAAATAATTCACTATGTTTTAATATTAGAAATAATTCATGCTGATCAAAATAATTAAATATGTTTTAATATTAGAAATAGTAAGTAGCTCTGTTTAAAAGTTAGGTGAAACAAACCACAGAAAGGAATGCAGCCGAAAGGAGCCCTTACATTTCCAAACGAACAGACCAGGGACTCCGGCCATCACACTCCAGACCCGAAGCCCGCAGCTGGCAGGGAAGCACAATGACATGCCATCAGGCTGCTGCAGCACACACAGTGATGGAGCAGCCACGGGTGGAGGAGACACCATTAATGTATGAACAAATTGAACCCAGACTAGGATGTAATATAACAGAAAAGCTGTAAAATGTTAGAGGGAAACACATTAACATTTTAACGAGATCTAGCCCGACACAGGAGAACTCCCATCACCACCAGTATGCCCGGGGAACACCTGGTGATGATGGGCGATAAAGATATGTCATGCAGATAATCCAAGCTGAATGCCCAGGTTCCAGTAACCAAGAGATACCATCCATCGTTTCTCAGAAGAAGTTTTATGTGAGGAGGGACACTGAAAGAAACAACACGAATATTGGAAGATGCTGAAAGAAAGCGATATGAATATAAGAAGATGCTGAAAGAAGACAAAGAACTGGCCCTGAGGGTAAAAAAAGAGTATAAAAACCAGCTCCAACATGCTGTAGGTGTGAACGGGGAGGGCTTGGTGCAACAGAGGCCAGGCTTTTTTGGTTCACCCAGTTCCGAGCCCGGGCTTGGTGCTGTCTCTCGGTCGGTCGGCTATCGGATTGTAAGCGATTGATAATAAATTCTATTTTTCATTTTTTTATAAAATTGGCTCGCACAAATTTCATCTATAACAGGAGTATCGGGAAGTACCGGTCAAGTACCTCAGCTAATGGGGAAAGAGAGAAGGGAAATGCGGCCAGGAAATTAGGATAAAAAGGAGGCTGCATCCTCCAAAACTTTGAGAGACCCCAGGGGAATTCCCCATGGTCTCTCCCTTTATTCGAATAAAGTAAAAGGACTCCTCTGTCTCCTTTTTGAACATAAACCTCTGGTGTTTGTGGATTAATTCTCCTGACAAGTATTACACATTAGTGGAATGATACCCACCCTGCCTTTGAGGGTGGGAAGTCTGATGAGCATTAATGCCATATCTCACTGAGTCAAGATGTAAACTTACCCATCTATCATTCACTTAGTCATTATCTTTGCTTAATCATTAATTCTTGACTGTGATTTTCATAGAATTACAGAATCACAGAATATGCTGAATTGGAATTGACCCACAAGGATCATTGAATCCAACTCCTGGCCCAGCACAGCTCAACCCTCCCTTGACAGAGCTGTGTGTCATTCCCTAGATTCCAAAGCAAAGAAAGTTTTAAACATCTCTGCTTTGTGTATGTCTCTGTTCAGTGAAGTGACCCTCTCCATGATGTGACTGGCCAATGTTATTTCTAATATTTATTTCTACACTGCATTTAGCTGTTAACATGTTTTTAAAAGCTCTTTTTATTGTTGCCACAGCCTGTTGGGAGTTGGGTTTTTTTTCTGTTCTTTCCTTGTTAGCTGTGGAATTTTGTTCCCATTTAGTTGCTAATAAGCACTGATGGCGGGGAGGGGAAACTCCTTTGGTTTTTGGGAGTTTCTCTAGCGGAGGTGGGCGGGGGCAAAGATACCACCACGAGAATGGGGGCAGGTAACAAAGGAGACGGGGTTGGGGGCAGCCCTCTCTCTCCTTCCAGCATCAGAGGTGGACAGCCAGGCTGTTGCTTACTGCGAGGAGAATTCACCATCACCACTGGAGCTCAGCCCTGAATGAACTGATCACTATCTGCTCGTGGAATCCTGAACTTCTCCTCTCCCTGCCCTTCTCGGAGCCGGGCCGCTGCTGTCCCGCCCGCGCTGTTTCTTTGTTACTGCTCTGCATTTTCTCCACGCCGTAACCCACACCCTGCTGCCTGGCCAGCACGTCTCTGCAGTTCCAGCTACCGTGAAACTGCTGATATATCTCACCCACCAGCCCAAGATTTTTGCTCATTCCTGCCGACTCTGATGGTAACTGTACCAAAAGGGTGAGTGACTGCAGGCAAGGAGACTGTTAACAGGTCCCTGGTTCTGTTTGTTGTTAATGCCATAATTATTGTTGTTTTGTTTTGCCTTGTTATACATACTAGTAAAGAACTTCCCATATCTTTTCCTGGGAGCCCCTTAATTCCAAAATTATGATAATTCAGAGGGAGGGAGGGGGTTTACATTCTCCATTCCAAGGGAGGATTTCTCCCTTCCCTAGCAGACACCTGGCTTGTATACCAAGACACAGCCCCAGCCAGATTCAACTCAAACTGAGCTTTGGATGCACAATTTTTTTGCTGTAGTGACCAGCACACATCTGTATTCCTCCCACGTAATCCAACCTTGCTTTCAATTTCCTTTTTGTCACCTTAGCTCCAAAGATCCCTACTCAGCCAAGCTGACCTTCTCTCTCACTTCCAGCATTATGGAATTTGCAAATCCTGTGCTAATAGAAGGTGATGCTTAAAAAGCGACCAGTAGTGATGGGCCCCAACACCTTCTAAAGCATTTTACTAGGGACTTCTCTAACTAGTTCTCTGAGCAACCTGCAGGCTGTGTTCCTCATATGCAGGAGGAGATCCTGATCCTGAATATTGCCTAGGAAAATTATGTCTTACAATTCAATGTGAGAGATCATTTGCATGCAGGTGGTTTTTTAGTTTTGTTTTTTGGTTTGGTTTTTGTTTGTTTATTTGTTTTCTGTTTTACCTTTAGTTTTTCTAGTTGCTGAGTCTGGAATGGCCTTAAGTTCAGCAAGCTGATTTGATCCACCCTCTCCTTCAGTAGCTTCTGCGACCTGTCTTGTGGGGCACCATCCGGCTGCTTTCCATTTCTGGGGGGACATCCCTATGATGCCACAGGAACTGTCAGTGAAAAGAACATAGGGTGTTTCCTCTGCTGGTAATTGGTTGAATGATGTGGTTCCTTTGGGGGTCCCTGGGGAGTCCCCGAGGGGCCCCCTAAGCTGTGTGATCGCAGGTAGCGGCAGGCAGGCAAGGAGACTCCACACGGCTTCTGAGGGGAGTGATTAGGAGAGGGTTTATTGGGGGTCTCACCCCCGGGAGCAGCATGGTTCCGGAGGGAGAGGAGGGGAAGGGGGAGGGAAGGGGAGAGAGGGAGAACGTAGGGAGAAAAAGTGCCAAAGAGAGCGAGTGGACTCCTCACAAGCTTAACAGGGAGATTCGAAGTGGGCACGGAATCAGACTGGGCCAGTGGGGTTACAGATACATGATACTGCAGGGGAGGGTCACAGGCTTGGGATATACCCTACATTTTCGAGGGGTGAGACAGAGCATACCATTTAAATAAAATGTAACACCACAATTCAAATAAATTGTAACAATTTAAATAAAATGTAACATTCACAATTTCAATGAAATTTCTTTTTTCATTAGAAATAAAAGATAAAGAGAAATATGACAATTAACAATTTAAAAAATGAAGCAGTAGTTGAAGTGGAGCTTCTTCAGCATGTGTCACTTGCTCCTGCTCCTCCTCATTGATGAGACCAAAGTTTTCACCTTCCAGACAGTTTGCAATTACTTCTAAAATCCCAGGGCAATTTGGGTTTCAAATACAGGCATGCTGTGTGATGAGGGCAATCCATTTGCTCCATGTGGTGTCAGTGGCATGGTGGATAGAGAGAACTTCTCCTTTAAACATCCACCCCAGCACTGGTAGTCGGACTGCCAGGAGGAGTAGCGCTTCCGTGCCAATCACCTCTAAAGAGGCTTGAACTCCTTCATAGGTGGCCAAGATTTCCTTCTGAGTGTAGCTGGCTTCAGACCCTCTGTAACTTCGGCTCCAGAATCCCAGTGGTTGGCCTCGAGTCTCCCCAGGCACCTTCTGCCACAGGCTGCAGGACAAGCCATTGTTCCCAGCTGCAGAGCAAAGCACATTCTTCACTTCTGGTTCTGTCCTGACTAGGCCAAGGGCTACTGCCTGGGTGATCTCCTGCTTGATCTGGGTGAAGGCTTGCTGTTGTTCAGGACCCCAGTGGAAATTGTTCTTTGTGAAAAACACGTTCACTCTCTAGTGAAAATGTATGAAGTTTAATAAAGGACAATAGGAGACAAAAGACATAAAACAAAAATTATAGCCGAGTGTGTCTTGGCACTCAGCCAAGAGCACACCATCACCTTCAGGGATACCCCTTAAATACTTTTTCCATTATATCAGTCCATTGCATATTCATACACCTTTATGCATATGCATAAACTAGTTTGCATTCTCCAGGAACTATTTTACATGGCCCCTCCTTGGGTCCACCTTTTTAGAGCATGCGTGTTTCTTGGTTGTGGTTTTGGCTCCTTCTCCTTATCACTTCCAGTTTGGGCCTTGGTCCATACTTTTTCTTCAGACAGCAGATGCTGATAGTTGGCATATCAATAGCAAGGTCCTCATTACATGTTCACTGGATGTTATCCCAACCAAACAGACAGTTCACTCATAACTATCAGCTACCATTACTAGTATGTCTAAGTATTTTGTTAATAGCAGAAATAAAAGCAAAGTTATTTTAACATTATACATATAACATTCATCTTTCACAATATTTGTGAAAAGCCAACAACATAATATGTATTTATAACATACTTCTTGCAGGTAACCAGGTAGAGAGGGCTCACAATCTGGCTATACTCAGGAATGTGAATTCTCCAAAAACCCATACCTCCTAGGAAATCCTGTGTTTCCCTCTTGCTGGTTGGTGGAGACATTGAGGTGATCTTACTGATGACCTCAGTGGGAATCTGACACTGTCTGACTTGCCACTTTACTCCCAGGAACTGGATCTCTTGGGCAGGTCCTTTGACTTTGCTCTTCTTGATGGTGAAGCTGGCTTCCAGCAGAATCTGGATGATCCCCTCTCCTTTCTCAAATACTTCCATTGCCATGTTCCACCACACAATGATGTCATCGACATACTGAAGATGTTTTGGAGCTTCACCTTTTTCCAGGGCAGCCTGGAATGCTTGGCTCCTCCCCCTGGGTGGAGCATCTCACAACAGGGTGATGTAATTTGATCAGTCATGCAGTGACACTCCATGGCCCATTAACAGAAGGTATCTCCCCAGAGGGAGGATGGGTTGTGGAAGAGATAAAGAAAACTGCCCCACCTGGCTTTAACAGGTGGCCCAATTAACAGAAGATAACTGCCCCACCTCTAACAGATGGCAATAGAATACACACCCCCAACCACATCCTGCATTTACAACCTAAGACACTCTCTAAAAGGGAAAATTTTATAATGCAGTTTTCATTTTCAGGCAGTACCAGTGAAAAATGAACATCCGCATTTATGGTTTGGCAATAATTTGCATGCTGAAATAGTTTTTGCAGACTGTCGAAGGAGTGGGTTTTTAGAGTAAATGCCTTAAAGAACCTAGAAAAGAAACAACACACTTTCAAGACAGTATTAGTATAGGAGGTAATATTTAGGCTGGTCTTTATTGGAGACCTCCAAGGAGCAGATATGGAAAATGCCCAAATGCACACCCCCACATGGAGTGAATACAGTTTTATAAGTTCAGCAAATTAGCATAACTGGCAAAAAAAATCCCCACTTAGACACATAAGTGGTGAAGTAATTCTCTCCCAGTTCAACCCTCTTCTAAATTCTCCCCCCTCAGTAGGAACTAAACTTTGTTTATGAGCATGTGTCTTGAAGAGCTGGTTTTAACCTTGGGTCCAAGGAAGAACCAAGACAGGGGCCTTGGACCTTCAGCTTGGATCCTCTGAACTGTGTTTTGTCCTTCTGCCTATCAGGGTAGGGAGAAGGTAGGGAAAAGTACTGGGGCTAGCTACAAATACAGTAATAGGCCACAGAGCTACAAAAATATGTGTAAAAATATAGCGAATACATAAAAGCAAAAAAGGCAGAAATCACTTCAGCATCAAACTAAGACTAGATTTATGGGCTGAAGTATTATACAAATGCACAGAAGTAAAATAATTTTCAAAAGGGTAATGATGTATGGTTTGTATGTTTTTAAGTGTGTAAACTTCCCAGAAACAGGGCTTATACTATTATTATTGTTGTATAAAATTATATATTATTTATTAATGCACTGCATAACTTAACAAGCTGACATGTCCATCATATCCAGAGACCATAAAACCACTGAATTAAAAAACAATAAACTGCCCTCAAGATTAAATGATGCTGAAACAGAGCTTAAGCAGAGTTTGGACACTCCTTTGTTAGCAATGGTTTCATTTATCAACGTGAAATGATCCCATGAATTTGTAATTTCAATGATAAAGCAAGTGTCAGGAGAAACACTAGTAGAAAACTGTAGAAAATTTCTCTTAACTTTTTTTACTATTTTTTACTTCTGTTAAGCAAAAACCAAACGGTATTTGTGAACATAACAGATATATTTTTAAGTAGTTAGTCACCAAGGCATTCCAGGATGAGAAGAAAAGGCCTTATGTTATGTCAGGGGATGTATACATTACACACTAGGAAAAGTTTCTTCACTGAAAGGGTGGTAGGGAATTTGAACAGGCTGCTAAGAGAAGTGCTGGGATAACCATCCTGGGAAGTGTTAAAAAAGCATGTGGCTGTGGCCCGTGGCCACTTCGTTTAGTGATGAACACAGTGGTACTGAGTTAATTGAGTTCAATTCAACCTGATCATCTTAGATGTCTTGTGCAACTTAAATAATGCTATAGTTCCATAAATGTCTTATGCCCTAGTTTAAAGCACCAGAGGGTCTCTAGTGAAGATGGATTACACAGGTAATTGAATGAAAGTATGGGTCATGTGAATTATTTTGCATTCTCTACTGTGACAGTAAAACAGAAATGCAATAATGAAGCTAACTTTAATAGATTACACTGCAAGGTGGTAGCTGGCTCAGCTCCAAGTAGTCTGTTCAGGCCATCTCAAGATACTGTTATAGTGCTCCTAATTACAACTTAACTGAACTCCTCTATAAACTTTACAGCATAAGTACTTAGCACATTTTAAAAGCAGTTGGCTATAATGTATGTCAAATAATATATAGTTGGGTTGTAACATGGATTGGTTTTGCATTTTATGGATTTTTAAAGGCCCCATTGCCATCTGAAAATCAATTTTATCATCATTCAAGTTAGAAGTCTATAGGTTACAGATGTTACAGATGTTACAGCTGGCAGGTCACAGCAGTGAGTATAGATTACTCTTGTAAAAGTGTAATAGAACCACAATAACTTCTTTGTATTAGTGGTTTGCATGGCTGAATTCAGGCACCAGATTCTCAGCCTCATTCAACACAAATTTCTGGAAGCATTCTGGGAAGAAGCAGTGATGTCTTTTCACTGTGTTTGTAATGACTAAGGTGCCAAGATCTGAAGTCAGCAGATCAACTGGTGTTCTCCCTCATGTATAAGAAAATTGATTCTACAATTCTGTGTTAGATCCAGTGTGATAATGAGGACTACTAGCAGACGTTATATTTCTGCTTTGTGTTTTGCTACTGCACCAGCATGTATCAGGAAATCATCAGATCAGTGCCAGGAGTTATGAAATAGAGAAACAAAACAAGACCCTCCTCCCTGCAAACCCCCCACACGTTCTACCTCCAGGTTTTGCTTTACTTGAGAAGGAATTGTGGAAGAACCTGGATACAGAATTTTTCTACACAATCCTGGTGATTCATTGAAATTTTGAATGTTTTACAAAGTGGTGGGCAGTTTTTTGTTTGGTTGGGGATTTTTAGTGGTTTTTTTTTTTTTTTAAGTTGTTGTGGTTTTGTTGGGAATTTTTTCTTTTTGTTTGGTTTGGTTTTTATTAAAATAAACTGCCCTCAGGTATCAAGCAATATTCTGATAAATGCTGGAAAGGGTGATATATACTCCCTTCTAGGGGAAAGCTCTGATAAATCCCTGACCACTTGGTAGCTCTTGAGTCTGGCTGTGTATCACATCCTCTTAATCACGGAGTGTTTTCACATCCTTCCTGGGGCTGAGCTCTGAAGTGCTCAGCATTCGTAGTGTGCACAACTCAGGAACAGCTAGCAGAAGATAATCCTAACTTCTGGTCTGCCAGCACTTGAGTGTTGCTGGTGTTGATGAAGCTGATTCTAGAGAAGTAAGATCACATTGTTTTAATTTATTAGCAGACATTCTGGTATTTGATGGGCATGGAGTGTTGTCTGATCTAGAGCTGAACCTCTGCCTTGTGTTTAAATTTTTCCTGATATTGACAAAAGACCATTTCAAGACTATGAGAATATTGCTTGGAAAACATCTCTGGTGAGAAAAGGCTGTTTTCAACTGTATGGACAGGTGTCACCCCAATTCCTTGTTCTGATGCTACAACTTACAACAATGCCCTGTTTTTCAGGCAAGTTTGCTAAAAAAATGGGATATTTTAGGATTAAAATATACATATATGTATATTTTTCTCCCACCAAAGGCATACAGATGGTAGAACCAGTTGTCTAAAACCATGACAACTGACAGTTTTAAGTTTGATCTACCTTTTCACTAAGATTGAGATACTACACTGTCTTCAAGAAGGGTGAACTGTCAGAGCACATTGGAGGTGAAAGTTGCCCATTCATATCAAATATGTCTTAATGAGCAGACTTGTTATTTTTAAATTATCATCAGGTATGTTCTTTAGTAGCCTGACCTACTTTATGAGAAAAGATTGTCTGTGACTTGGAGAAGACTTGTAAATATTTGCTGCATCACAGAGCTCCATTTTGCTGCCATTTTATTTTCTGAAAGCAAACAGGTCTTTTGTCTAGACCTATTACCTTAATAAAAGATCAAAGAAAAGGATTGGTTTTTCATCTCAGCAACAGAACTGAGGTTTGAGATGACAGTCTAAGGTCTGTTTTGAAAATTTTGATTTGCAGTAATTGTTCCCTAATTACCCTGTTTAAGGACAGCAGAAAAAAAAAGTTAATGATCAGAAAATCTCTTTTCTAGTAACCTAAAATTGATATATATCTACCTCCTACCTTCAAAAAGTACCACACAAACCTATCATATTTTTCATTCTATGTTCTTACAAGCAGGTCATGTACCAATTTAGTACATAAATCAAGTGCACAATTAGTGTAAAGTCTAGTATAAATTTATCACTCCTTGATTTCTCATTAGCCTCTTGGTAATACATTTCATTATATTTGGAGCGTAAGCTTTACCTTTTGTTTGACTTCCACTTGGTCTCAGCACTGTGGCAGCTGCAGCACACAAAACACTTTATGCCCTACTGTTTATTGTTTATGTTCCACAGATTCTGTAGGTGTAAAATTACTAAAATCAGTGGAAACAAAAATTCTGCATCTTGTGATTTAAACTCCCAACATTTTTCATTATTTTCAAGAATAAAAGATGGATAATCCATAGAAACAGTAAGCAGTCATTTGTTATTCACCTTCCTCATGCCACTTGTGGTTTTAAGCTATCTTAACCATCCTGAGTCATCTCTTTTCTAGGTTGATGGAGACTACACTTTGTAGTCTTTCCCCTGAACAGATGTGACTGTCCTCTGAACTTCCTCTAGCTACCATTTCAGGGCCTATGAACATCATGTTTGCAAGTACCAATAGCAGAGCATAAAAAAAGATACCCAAGCACCAGCAAGCAAGGACTCAAAACTTTATCTGGAGTATCCCAATTATGGATGTTACAAACATAAATTTATTTTGTAATACAGAGATACTAGTATTTGAAGGAGATTCTGACACATAAGTTTACTGCCAAGAATTCAAGATTCAATGAAATTTACTTCTGTGACTTTTGAAATCCCTTTTGGATAAACAAAACTTCATTTAGTTGATGCTCTTCTGGGAAGTTTTCAAAAATATATTAATATCACAGCGTAAGTTTCATTCAGTGTTAATTCATTGCATTATATTTTCTTCCTGTTGATGCCTGTGCTACAGTGCAAGAAACCAATTTATTTGTGCCTCAATGTTGTTTAGCTTAATTTCTTGAACGGTGGGTTAAAAATCCTTTTTTTTGCATCGGGTGGAAAATTACTAGAGAGGCTGTACACATGCTGGCAGTCTTAGCACATTCTCACATGGACTTGTTAGAGGGAGGAGATTGGCAATATTATGATCTCTAGCAGGCACCCCCTTTAAAAAATGGAGGGCAGATCTATCTCTGGGAAGACTTGGCTCGACAGCCAATATAGGGAGAGAAGACTTCCACCACTGGGCTGCACACAACTGCCCCTAGATGACAGGAAACCACTGTTGGTTGGGGAAGACTTCCCTAAGTAAGCCACAGTCACCTTCAAGGGATCGGACTATGGGAGAAGCATTGGGATATAAAAGCAATTCACTGCTTCACAACTAGCCTAGCTCATTCGTTGATTCTTTTTTAGTTGCTCCTAGCCTTGTTCAGTCTGGCTTGTTCTGCCTGAAGTCCTTCTCCCTGCGGTCTACCCTCCTTCATTGATTCCTGCCTGCCTGACCCTGCCTTCTGACCGTGCTTTCCCTCTCTCTTCGCTCCCGCAGCAGCCTGCTGCAGCCCATCCACCGTTCGGATCGCTACCGCGATCCCACAGCAGCCAGCCGCAATCCTGCACCCTATCCTGCCCGCTGCTCCACCACCTACCGAGCACCACCTCATCGCTCGTCCCGCTGCTTGTCGCTGTGCAAGCAGCTACCGCCCGCCTGCCGCAAGTTGCGCTTCACGCCTCTTCGCTCCCAGCTCACAGCGCGCACTCGACACCTGCGGACTGGACGCTGATGGTGCACCCCAGAGTCTTAGTGGTAATATGCTGCCGCGCTGTCTCTGTCTCTCTCCCTCTGATTATTACTTTTTCTGTCCCCCTCTGGTAGAGACACATAGTTTCTCTCATCCGTAAATGGATCTCAGATATAATATTGGTCTCGTTTGTGCTTAATTTTGTCCGAGATAGCCATTTAAACGAATCCTTCACAGCTCCCCATAGCCTTCAGAGTTACTGACTGTGCATGCCTCCAGTAATGCATCTCCCACAGCAGAGTACTTGTATGGAAACGTATAGCCTTCATGTCATGCACCATGTTGAATGAACCAGCACTACAATTTGTTTTCTAGACTTAATTGTTACTTATTTAAGTCCTGGTTAAGTGGTTATCAGTACTCTGAACTCGCAGTTAAAATACGTATATTAACCCTGGCTCATTTCTTGACTATAAACAGCTTACTTAACTATACATTAAGTAACTATACATCTTTTAATCAATAAAACAGGAGAAAATAAATGAAACCCACAGTGAATTAATATAAAAATATCTTCAGTATTTACTACTCTGTATTTACAATACCAAAGGCCTTGAATTTACAGTTGCTGACATCATAACATCAAGTACCATGTTTATAAATACCATATTTATGAAAACTATGAATATGTTTATATTTTGAATTTTTATTCTGGGAGCAATTGACAGAAATTCCACTGGTTTTTTCCTTTCAATGACTTTACTAATTGTAGAATCACTGAATTGCTTGGTTATGAATGGACCTTAAAGGTCATCTCATTCTAACCCACTGCCAGGGCAAGGGACACCTTCCACAAGACCAGGTTGCTTATAGCGTTATCCAGCATAACCTTGAACACTTCTAGAAATGGGGCAGCCACAGCTTCTCTAGGTAACCTGAGCCAGTGCCTCACCACTCTCACAGTAAAAAATTTCTTCACAGTATCTAATCTAAACCTACTGACTTTCAGTTCAAAGCTGTCTCACTTTAGAGACAAGTTTAGGAGAACACCCTGGAATGAGTGTTTCTGCTACCAAAAAAGGGGTTCCAACAATCTCTTTTTGCCAATGAGAAAATGAATACTAGAGGATGAAAGCATAAAAACCCCAACCATTTATTGACAAACCAGGTGTCCACAATGCATGGGGAAAAAGAAATGCTAGATACTGAATTCACAGAATGACTAGGTTGGAAGAGACCTTCAAGATCATCAAGTCCAACCCATGCCCTAACACCTCAACTAAACCATATCACTGAGTGCCAGATCCAGTCTTTTTTTTAAACACATCCAGGGATGGTGACTCCACCACCTCCCTGGGCAGGCCATTCCAGAACTTTATAACTCTTTCAGTGAACAACTTTTTCCTAATAGCCAACCTATATTTCCCTTGACACAGCTTGAGACTGTTTCCTCTGGTTCTGTCAGTTGCTTCCTGGTGGAAGACAGCAAACCCCCACCTGACTGCAATCACCTTTTAGGAAGTTGTAGAGAGTGATAAGGTCACTCCTGAGTCTCCTTTTCTCCAGGCTAAACCCCAGCTCCCTCAGTCGTTTCTCACAGGGCTTGTGTTCCTAGCCCCTCACCAGCCTCGTTGCCTCCTCTGGATGCACTCGAGTGTCTCGATGTCCTTCCCAAACTGGGGACCCAGAACTGGACACAGCACTCAAGGTGTGGCCTCACCAGTGCCGAGTACAGGGGAAGGATGACCTCCCTGCTCCTGCTGGCCACACTATTCCTGATCCAGGCCAGGATGCCGTTGGCCTTCTTGGCCACCTGGCACACTGCTGGCTCACGTTCAGCTGGCTGTCGACCAGCACTGCCAGGTCCTTTCTGCCTGGGCACTGTCCAGCCACACTGTCCCCAGCCTGTAATGTTGCAGGGGGTTATTGTGGCCACAGTGCAGGACTCTGCACTTGGACTTATTAAACTTCATCCTGTCGAGCTCTGCCCATCCATCCAACCATTCACTGCAGAGCCTTCCTACCCTCCAACAGATCAACACAAGCTCCCAGCTTAGTGTCATCCACAAATTTACTAATGAAAGACTCAATTCCCTCATCCATGTAATCAATAAAAATATTAAACAGAATTGGTCCCAGCACAGACCCCTGAGGGACACCACTGGTGTCTGGCCGCCAGCTGGATGCAGAACCATTCACCACCACTCTCTGGGCCCAGCCATCCGGCCAGTTCTGAACCCGGCAAAGAGTGCTCCTGTCCAAACCATGGGCTGCCAGCTTCTCCAGGAGTGTGCTGTGGGAGACAGTGTCCAAGGCCTTGCTGAAGTCCAAACAGGCAACATCCACAACCCTTCCTGCATCCACCAGGTGGGTCACTTGGTCATGAAAGGAGATCAGGTTGGTCAAACATGACCTACCCCTCCTCAACCCATGCTGACTGGGTCTGATACCCTGGCCATCTGGTAAGTTTGGTGTGATGACACTCAATATAAACTTTTCCATAACCTTACCTGGTACTGAGGTCAGGCTAACTGGCCTATAATTAACAGGATCCTCCTTCCCACCCTTTTTATGAATGGGCATCACATTGGCCAGCTTCCAGTCATCTGGAACCTTGCCAGTGTGTCAAGATTGTTGGTAAATGATGGAGAGTGCTGCACAAGCTATCTGCCAGCTCCCTCATCACCCTGAGATGGATCCCATCTGGTCCCATAGATTTATGAATATCCAAGCGTCTCAGCAGTTCTCTGACTGCCTCCTCTTGGATAACAGGGATAATTCTGCTCCCTGACATCATCGACCAACCCAAGAGGACAGTTATCCTGAAGGCAAGTCATCTTCCTACTAAAAACTGAGACAAAGAAGGCATTGAGCACCTCGGCATTCTTCTCATCTGCAGTTGTCAGAGTTAGCCCTCACACCAGAACAAAAGAAAAACAAAACAAAACAAAATGCCAGGGAAATAAAAAAAATGGCTGGCCACATGGCAGGGAGGAACAAAATGGTGCCAGCTTTTGTATCAGGGAAAGGAAAAAAGTTCACACAGTAGCTTGGTAAAAAAATTGGAACCTGGTGGATCTCTGATGTTAGTCTCCTCCTCACAGACAACAAAGCTGGTGGATGCAGCTGGTGGATTTCACGGGTCAGCCCCTTCTCAGGTCTGGGCCCCAGACAAAGCTCCTCCTCAGATCTCCGCCGGTCCACAGCCATTGCTTCTCCCATCAATTTGTCATCTCTGATCTCGGACCAAAACCAAGCTGAACAGTTCAAGAAAAAACAAAAGCCACAGGACAATTGCACTCTCCAAGGCCAGGGAAAGGCAAAAAAAACCTTCTTGCTTAAGCTAAGGCAAGACCCCTAAGGATTCTGCCCCTCACCCAGCCCCGTGTTAAAGCTACAGCAACCATTTCTGGCCACAGAGCAGATGATATAGGGAATAGAGGATCATCATAATATCACTCCAGGACAGAAACCATTCCTCCGTGTCCTACTCTTGTAAAAAGTCCCTTTCTGTTATGGGGCTCCCTTCAGGCACTGGAAGGTCACAGTTAGGTCACCCAGAAGCCTTTTCTTCTCCAGATTGAACAACCCCAAGCCTCTCACTCTTTCCCCATAGGAGAAGACCACCATCCCTCTGGTCACCTTGGTGTCCCTCCTCTGGACTCTCTCCAGCAGCTCCATGTCCTTCCTGTGCTGGGACCCCAGGGCTGGAGGCAGCTCTGCAGGTGGGGTCTCACCAGAGCGGGGCAGAGGGGCAGAATCCCCTCCCTCCCCTGCTGCCCACGGGGCTCTGGGTGCAGCCCAGGACACGCTTGGCTCTCTGGGCTGGGAGTGCCCATGGCTGGCTCATCTCCAGCTCTCACCCACAGCACCCCCAAGTCCTTCTGGGCAGGGCTGCTTTTGATCTGTTCATACCCAGCCAGAGGTTGCTCTGACCCATGTGCAGCACCAGCACTTGGTCATATTAAAATACAGGAGATACATATGGGCTCCCTACCTTCTGGTTGTGACCACCAAACCAATTCCTTACCCTCCCAACAGTTGATCCACTGAATTCATCTTTCTATAATTTATGGAGCAGAAAACTTCTAATGTAGTTAGCAATTGAACAAAAAAGCCAGTTTAAGCCAGAAGAATTTCTTTCTGAGGTTCTAAAAGATTCAGCACTATTCACTTTTGACAAGATGAAGGATGTTGAAAAAGTTCAAAGTTCAATTGCTCTTCTACTAAATCACATTATCTTAAAATTTATTCAGGCTTTATTTGTATATGTGGCATTATATATTGTGTGTATTTTTTGTGACTTTTATAATTTCTGCCATTTGAAAATATTGGTAAATAGATTTATAAAAAATACCATTAATGGGAGTATTTGTTTGATTGAGGGGTCTTTATAATATTATCTTGTTGTGAAGATGTGAGAAAAACAAGGCAACACAATTTTACAAGGCAACAAAATTAAAATCTTACAGGGTAAGAGGAAAAAGCACTAATTCAGCCTTGCATCTGTGATCTCATGACAGTACCTAGAATAAAAGTCAGCTACAGAAATGTTTGATCTGGCTTGAATTTACACGGTTTATCGGAAAGTAGAGAACAGCAACTCACAGAGGTGGTGGTAATACCTTCACTATGCACCGTGAGGGTAAAGGAAGACACAAGCTAAACTCTTCCTACCCTAGGGGTGTATAATGTCATGGCCTTGTGCCATTTGCTGTGTGGGAGTTAAGGTGGCCTCCAGGCCATGCTAGTGAAGATAAGGGAATAAATCCTCCATGTGGGTCTTCATTATTTCCCAAACTGGTGCAAACAATTTACAGAGGAAACAGAACCTGTCCTGGAGGAATTTGCTGCACCTGCTTGATTGTGAAAGTGTTTTTGGATTGACAGTTCCCTGATGCTTTAGTGCTGTGAAATTCCTACAAATTTCAGTCCTCTGGTATCAAAAATAGTTGTCTTACTTCTCTCCAGCTTCAGTATTAATCTTTGCTCGGTATTACAGAGCTAGTTTCAATTTGGTCTGTTACTGACCATTTCACTGACATGAAATGTCCTTTACTGTGCTTTGCATCTTGTTTGGCAAAGTTAACCAGCAGATGAGAGATGGAGGGTAAACCTCAATGATTTATGTTTTATTTATTGATCAGGGTCAGCATCCTTATCACTAGGGTTGAGAGTAGCTTGTTTTTGTTGTAAGATTGAAACTGATAGTATTCATGATGTTTACATTGCTTTATCACAACTCATAGATTCTTAAAAAAAAGACAATTATGTATCACTCAGAGCAGGAATTGCCAACTGATTAACTTTCAATAAAGAATTTCATATGGTGCCTGGGATTTTTATTGTTATTTGTTACTACAATTTTTGAGTACTCTTAGTCTTTTTTTCTTCCCCATTCCATTCCATTCCATTCCATTCCATTCCATTCCATTCCATGTTTTAAAATGCCTTATAGGTACAGAAATATTTTACGATGTGTGAGCATTTAAAAGTCTGCGATTTTTGTTTGCTAATAGTTTGTTTTTATTTTGGCTGTTATTGCTGACTGATCCAAATAAAAGATAAATTCAAATGAACTTAAAATATTGTGTTTGTAGCAGGGTTATGACGAGAGATGTAGATGTGAAATTCAGTTCAGGCTACCACTTGGAGCCATTCACTTTCAGTGACAGAGTATATACCTCATGCTCTTTGTTGAAAGTATAATTTGTGAATGACCATTGGGTGTCACTGCTGCTGCTACATATATACAGATCTATACAGATTTTTTATCACCACTATCAAAAAAGCAGGCATGAGCATTCATTTAGGGAAAAGAGGAGCTCCTTGCAGTGATTTAAGGTCTGCTTTTTTTTCTTCTTGCAACATGGAAAAGGGTCAGCCAAAAGTGTTGTGAGTGGTACCTGTAAGGGAGAAGCTGTAATTTCCACAGACATTCTGCAATGCCTAATGTGTATAATTAGATGGAATTGCTCTGGGGTGATGCTGCCTAAAATATGTGTCATGGTTTGGCATGAGAGACATTTAGGGCAGTGATGCAAAGCTTCCAGACACTAGGAAGCCGGACACACCTCTGTGAAAAACACATGTTAAAGATGAAAAATCCCCAGGAACTTCCACCTTTGTTCTGACCTGGGCACAGGTAACACTGCCCACTGGCCCCCCGGCCCTGCCGCGGGGCTAGGCCACCTTCCCCCAGGCCATCTGCCACCGTCCCCCCCTCACCTCCTTCCCGCATCGGCTGCGGGACAGGGAGATGGGGATACTCCAGAGCTGGATGGAGCCGGCCTTGCTAACATCACCAACTAGCACAGCAGGTAGGCTGTAATCCTTGAAAGGCTGATATGTTTCATATGGTTGTCCAAATCAAATGTGGTTTTATACTGGGTTGAAAATATGAAAATATCTGGCTGCTTGCTACACCCCCTCCAGCCTGAGGTCCAGCTGAGCCAGCTGGGCCCTGGGAGCAGCCCTGGGAACAATCCCGGGTCAGTGCCAGGATTTTGCCCCCGTGGAAGTTGCCCATAACCATCAGGCAGGGGAAAGGAGAAGCCCCTACCCCTTCCACCCTTCCCCCCACCCCCCACGGGCGTGCTGCTGCTGCTGCTGAGTTCTGGCCTGGCTGTTTTGATCTGAGCCCCTTCCCCAGCCACAGCTCCCACAGCCTGCAGCACCCAGCCCGACCCGGGTCAGGCTGACTATCTGCAGGCTCCAGGCAGGATGTTGACCCTTTCAATATTTCAACCCTCCCTCAAGTGAGAGAAAGGAACAAGATGCATGTGAAGGAACAACATGAAGACACCAAGGTCAGTGAGGAAGAAGTTAAGTTCCAGATGAGAGGTATGAGGCGATGCCTTGATTTTGGAGCTGAAATCCTCTTGTAAGCTATGGAGAAAAGACTTTTTCCATATAACACATGAAACTATGGGGAGATAAAGGGTTCAAATTAATATTGAGAAAAAGTCTCCATGTTCAAGTAAGCAGATGTTAAAATAGCTGTGGTCCCCTGAGAAGTTTAAACAGAGAAAAAGAGAAGAGTAATCGTGTGCCCCCAAGAGAAGATCTCTGTTCCCACGGATGAAGATGATTTTAGAAATAGAAAATGAGAACTTTTACCTTTGAACAGCTCATCTCTAAAACAATATCCCATAAGTCAACATGGCCCACNTAAGCAGATGTTAAAATAGCTGTGGTCCCCTGAGAAGTTTAAACAGAGAAAAAGAGAAGAGTAATCGTGTGCCCCCAAGAGAAGATCTCTGTTCCCACGGATGAAGATGATTTTAGAAATAGAAAATGAGAACTTTTACCTTTGAACAGCTCATCTCTAAAACAATATCCCATAAGTCAACATGGCCCACCGACAAGCTGTGGGAAGGCTTGTGGAAAATGAGAGGGACTTCACAATGGCAGCGTTCCCTGGGTGTCAGTTATTGGTGAGGAAATTAAGAGCTACGAGAGAACTGGTTTTTTTCTTCTTGTGGAGAAGTCTCCATAACATTAACAAGAGTGACTTCTCACCCTAGGTGAACTGAAGAAAGACTATTCTAGAGGAAATTTTAGCTTTTGTTTCTTTACATTGTCAGTGGAAAAGAAAAGGTTGTGGAGGGAGGAGAAGTGTTCTGAAAGGTTTGTTTTAATTTTTACTACTTTTTTCTTTTAGTTACCATTAATAAATTTTTCTTCATACCCTTGTAAAGTTTTGAGCCCACTTTGCCTTTCTCCTAATCCTATCTCACAGCAGGAAGTGAGTGCATGGGTGATTAGCCAGCATTGAAGCCCACCACACTCATCAGCGCATTAGTTGGAAAATCTCGAAACTGGGGAAATCTTAAATTGGTGAACCAAACCACTACAATATGATAAATTTTTCCATTAAGGAACAAATTTCCACTTTAATGAAATCAAACATACCTTTCTTTGTTAAGGGAATAAAAGCGTACCTTGTACTGTTGCTGTTGTTAAAACAAAGAGAGTTATAGTTGCAAAAGAGGAACAATGAAAATCCTGAAACTGCAAAACAGCATTACAATTAGAACTCTTCACATATTTGCTGGTGAATGAAAGCCTTATATCATTAGCAAGCACAGCAGGTAGCCTGTGATCCTTGAAAGGCTGACATGTTTCATATGGTTGTCAAAATCAAATGTGGTTTCATACTGGGTTTAAAATATGGCTCTGGTACTATAACATGCACATGTTGTTATCTTTAGGCTCCTATGCATTGGAAGGCTTTGCATCTTCTCAGAAGCACACTGCGTTTCACAAGACTCATTTCAGGGACAGAAATCTGTTTACACAGAAGTGCAGAGTGCAAAAAATAGGTACTACAGATCAGGAAGAATGTATTGCTTTAACATCCTTTGTATTTGAGAAATTAGATCAACTGTATACCCCACAAATATCTGAAAAATATATATAAAGTGTTTCTAAAAATGAATGTGGTTAGACAGTGTTTACTGCACTTTGTGTTTATGCATTGTTTTTTTTCTTCTCGGTAATAAGAACTTTATCTATGATCTTTTTTTCTTGATAGGAGTAAACTATTAGCAGAAAAGACCAATACTGCCATTTCATCATAACTTTTTTGATCAAAGACATGAATTTCTTATATAACTATAATAATTCCAGTTCGCAAGTTCTTCAGATGTTTGTAGACTTTAGCAAAACTGTTTTTTCTTATCCATTTAAACGTTTAAGACTTTTCCTTTCATGGAGTCATATAATTCTATGTAGGCATATATGGATATGTCTTACATCAATAATGTTAAGCTTAAATTAGCACAATATGTCCTAAAATTTTTATACTGCCCTTGTTTTATATTGTGACTCAGGGCAATGCTACTATGCAAGGAATTAAGTAAAAATGCATCTTAATTCTATTCACATAAGATGTTTTAAGTGGAATGAGGAATTGACCCTAAGAGTATACAGTACAGTGATATTGTAGTTGCTGGATATTCCCACACATTATATAAACAGCAAAGACAAGGGGGAAAAAAAAAATCCAACTTACTTTACTTTTGAAGGAGGGTTTAACTTTGGACATAGACAAGCAGTGATGACTTGTTAAATAAACTAGACTGGATGGGAACTATGGGGGTTCTCTAGTCTGACCACTAGCTTAGCCTATGGTTGTCAAAGCTACTATAGGTAGCATGGGATCACATTCCTTTGATTTTTAGGCGTTTCTAGAAAGGGGATAGTGTAATTTCCCTTGGCCACATATTCAGTCCTTGCATATTGCCACAATAATAACCCTTATCTCTGAGCAGAATGTATCCTTTCTGGGCTGGAAGCACAAAATGCCATGAAAAGGTGCTGATGGGTAGGTAAATTGATGCAGTAGTTGTAAAATGCAATAAATCCCACAAGCTGTAAATGTTGGAAAGTAGTTTTTAAAAAGTGGGCTTTTTCTTCTACGAGCTGTCTGATACTTTATTGAAATTAATGTTCCACTCAGACAACTCTTGGTCCCAGAACTTGTACAGTTTTCCAGCCTCACAGTCATGATTGCTATGTTATTCTTACTAAAAGCTAAAGTCAGCTAAAAAAGAAGTTGTTTTTTTCCTTTGATAATAGAGTTTTTTTCCTTTGATAATAGAGTTTTGCCTCTATTATCACATAGGGTGTCTCAGTTCTTCACTGCATTATGTTCTTGCAGGATTTTGCTATGCCCAGAGAGGTTTGAATGATGACTGGCATTTTTCAGTAATTCAAAGACAGGTAACAGATGGCACTGATTTTCCTTTATGATCATATGAATATGAGAAGGTAAACTGATGCCAGATACATCTGAAATACTCAAGGGTTATTTAAAAGTTTCAGGATTTAAAGGGGATGATAAAGAACTTGTGATTTCTAATGAGATGTGAAGTTGTACTACTTCCTGTACTTTAGAATAGTCTACACTCTCTGGCTTGATCTTGTTAAAAAAGCCCAACAATAATTCAAATTCTTCCTATTACTGAGTTGTGAGCCCCTGTGTTATAAAAATCTAGTAATAATCAAAATCCTCTTACGTTTTCATGCTTATTGTGGAGATGGTCTGTACTCCAGGATGCTTTAAACTTTAAAAAAGTGCTCCATGGTAAAAAGGGATAATAAGGGACAGATGAATAAAAGAGATGTAACAGCACTGTGTACATGGCAGCAGCCAGAGGCATACCCCCTTCTTCAGCAAGCAGTCCTTTATATTAGTGCAATTGCATTACTTCCTCAAATGTCTCCACACATTCTTGGAACTCATTGACCACAACTCTGCCTCAGGTTGCCACAGCATTGCATAAGTCCACATGAGGGTCCATCAGGGAGGCAGTCCAGGGTGGTCTTCTGATGCCACTTCAGACTTGATATTCTCCTTTTATGGTCCTTTGTTCTTTGCCTGTGCTATCTTGGTTACACACTTCACAAGACCAGCCATACCTTTTGAAATGACTGCTCTTGCAAAATGTACACCCTCAGACAGCACTTTGCCAAAGTGATCATATCTTGTTAAGCATCTTTTGCAAGCCTGCTTATATGTTGTGATAGCCTTGCTTTACGCCTAATTCTAGTTACACCATCTCCAAAAGTGATTACAAATTTGCATTGTATCTAAAACCAGTTACCATTTGTAATAATTATCTACAAGCAATTACAATGTTTAATAATTTACGAAAGCAGATTCATAGTGAAAGCCAACTATTACACAGCTGATTATAACAGTGTGAATGAGGTGGTTTGGTAACTCTTTCTTCGCTGTCATCTACTGTTATCACAGATCAGTGTTTCATCACAGTTTTAGCTTTCAGCTCTCAGAGAGAAGGGAAGGTACCTAAAATACAGATTTTAAAAGGGGTGAAGGCAGAAATGATGAAATACAAAGATGGAGATGAAATACAAAGACCTGTTACTAACTGCAGTAGATGGCTGTTGGAGTTAATGAAAGGGTTGTATGTAATCTTTTGACTCCAATCATAAAAGAGATAGCAGAAAATCATGGTAGAATAGTAGTCTTGGAAAGTCCAGAGCTCTTCCAACTGAAGGCAGAGGTATAGTGTTTATGGTGCAATAGATTTCAAAGATAAAAGAATAGTACTAAAAGGTTTTTCTGTGAAAATTACTTCAACACGTGTATGGTAAGATTCATTAAAAAAAAATGTCGGGATTGTGCCAGGTTTGGATTTTGATCAAACTTCTGTCATTCTGCTATTAGTTGTGTGGGTTTGATAGCTGGGAGTTTATTGGATTGATGTCAGAATGGAATTTATCTTATGAAGATCAGAAAATAAGTGTACTGCCAGGTACATCTGCAGATGTGATAGCTAACATTTCTCCAAATTCACATAAAATACAAAAGATGATGATAGCTTCGGATTTATCTTTGATAAATAATAAGAGTCATTAAAGATTGGTTCACTGTAAATAAAGAAAAAATTGAGGCAAATATGTCAGCTGCAAAATAAGTCACACATTAGAGGTGAACTTCATAAAGTCAAATGAATGAAGTTAAACACATTAGAAAGTAATTAGATCAAATATACAAAAAAGCTAGAACTTGTGTATTAAACAAAGGAGAAAGCCAAGGGCTAGCCAAAGTCTTCAGAAACACAAAAATATTTTCTCAGTTTTCTGGGCTTAATTTTTAACTCTTAGATAAATGGAAGAATTAGGAGAATTAATTGCTGAAAATTTGGTCTAACTTTGTAAAACAAGTAACCGAAAAACCTCAATGTTCTTCAATTTCATCAAAAGCAAAAAAAAATAAGATAAAGAAAGAAAGTTACACAAAGAGTTACAGTTATTGGAGCAAAAGACAAGCAAGTTTTGAGGGAAAGGCTGTTTAACAGTAAGGAACAGACTCAAAGCATAGAAGAAACATGACAAAATAGAGGTGTCTATACTGATGTCTGCTGAAGATTATGTTTCCTGAGGTAGGCTGAAGAGGACTGGGGGACAGGAGCATCAGCAAGTGGCAGAAAGGATTTAACCAAAAAGAAATTGTAGGGAAACCCATCCTATAGATCTGATAATGGAGAAGGTCTGGCTGAGTAGATCTGGGGGACTACAGAGTCCAAAGGTTAAAATCCAATTGATATTAGCATCAAAAAACATAATGAACATATAATAACCAGATTTCTTCATTACTGGTAAAATTTGTATAATCAGAGAGTTGTAGATTCAAGTTGGAAAAGATCTCTGAGATCACAAACTGTTAACCCAGCAGTGCCAAGTCCAATACTAAACTAAGTCCTTAAGTGCCAAATCTGCATGTCCTTTAAATAACTCCAGGGATGCTGAGTCCACCACTTTCCTGGGCAGACTTGTCCAGGACTTTGCAAGCCTTTCATTGAAAAAAAAATTTTCCTAATATCCAATTTACACCTATCTGGCACAACTTGAGATTATTTCCTCTTGTCCTATTGCTTTTTACCTGGGATCAGAGAGCAACCCCCACCTTGTTACAACCTCCTTTCAGGTAGTTGCAGACAGCAATAAGCTCTCCCCTGAACCTCCTTTTGCCCAGACTGAACAATCACAGCTCCTCATAACGGCCCAGTAAGAATAAATTATTAAATTATTATATTATTATTTAAATATTCTTCTATGTTTCTATCTCTGGCATCAGGACTACTTCAAGTCGGGGAACACTTAACAGTATTCTGTGGTTTTGCAGTAGAAAGGATAATATCTTCCTGGAATTAAGGCAGATTACACAGGAAGATGGGATATAACCAGTATATTCTCTAAAATAAGCATAGTAATTCCCATTCTTACAGAGTTATTTTTGCTTTAATGGAGCTGGTTGAGTTGATGTCTTCTGGCAGTGACATAAAATACAAGAAGCAAAGGTGTGTTGCATGACTGAATTATTAAATCTGATCATTTCCAGGAAGTAGTGACCTTTTACAGCTACAGCAATGTGAAAATACATTAAGTTGTTTCTTAAACAAATTAGGTGTTAGGACTGTGTCTTGGTTTGAAAGACAGGTATCTTCTAAGGAAATCAGGAGCCTCCCTTGGAATGGAAAACATAAACCTCTTCCTTCTGAATTACTGTAATTTTGAAATTAAGGGGCTTTCAGGCACAGATATGAGAATAGTTCAACAGTTCTTTGGAACAACAATAGGAACAACAGTTCTTTGCTGGTGTGCANTTCCCCTGAGGCACCCAAGCAGATAGTGAAAGTCCCTTTTGTAGTGAGGTAGGCTGTTAATGAGGTCCCAGTTCAGTGGCTGCTCTCACAAGCAAAGGCCCATCCTTGGCAGAAGAAGCAGGACAGGGTTGGGCTCCGGTGGTGGGAGCGAATCCGTGCCCCTCCACCAAGCAGCAGCTCAGTCGTCCTCTTGTGAAACCGAGAGAGCAAGAAAAAGAGAGAGCAGCTGCCCTAGCCCCTTTTCTCCCAGCCCAGTTCTCAGGGTATCTCTGCCCCTCCGAGAGACCTCAAGTAAGAGAGGTGCAGCCAGGTTGCCTCTTCCCCTGAGCTTTGCCACTTCTTTTGTCTCTCTTAACCATCCAGTAGCTTTTGTTCCTTAGCTACAAAAATGGGGGAAAATTCCCTAAGAGAAAGAAAAACAAAAGGAAAAACCTAACCTCCAACAGACTGCTAGAAGCGATTAAAAGGAGGTGAAAAAAAGAAATCAGCAAGAATGGTGCTGAATTTCTGGAAATTTTAGACTGGTCAGGCTATGGCAGCGCTGCTGCCAAGATATGTTCATTTGTAAGTGTGAAAAACGCCAGTCTCTTGTTTTAAAATTTTAAAAGTTTAATAGTAATAAAATAGCTACAAAAATAGTAATAAAAATTAGAGCAATAAGAATTTGGACAATCAGAATTAGTACAATAAAGGACAATAAAAGCAAAGAATGACAGACGTCTGGATGCTTCCTGGGCACTAAGCCCCCAAAAAGCATGCTCATTAACAAAGAATTAACCCTTAAAAGTAATAGCCTGTTGCATATTCATATATCTCGTATATGATTCAAACATTCTTTTCAAACGAAGGATGTCTTCTGCTTAATTTCTGCCCCCCCTTCATCTTGTAAATCAATTTCTTTTGGCTCCTAGAATTCTGGAAGATGTCTGGTTCTTCCGATAAAGAGGCAATAGTTCTTCTTTTGGTCCTAGAAATCTGGAAGGAGTCTGGTTCTGCTGATAAGGAGGCAATAATTCTTCTTCTGAAATCTTGGTATCTTGTTGCTGTTCTCTCTATGTAAAGAATTTCTTGGTTATCTTACCCATTTCTTGAGCTAGTTACAAAAAGTATCTTACATCACATAGTTTCTATTTTAACATTATGCTGCAGCTTAAAAACTATATTTACCACACTACTTACAAAGGATTAATATAGTACCACAAAATTAATACAATATAACTTTCTGACATAACACATATAGTATTCATTTTAATATTTGTGAAGAGCCAATCATATAATATGCATTTTTCACGGTAAGCATGTCTTTTTCATGAAAATCTAAAGATCTGATATAGCATACTTTAGGAACTAATATTTTCTGATTAGTTTGGATTTTATTAGAGATTTACACACTCATAGTAAAAGAGTCACAGTGAAACCCAAAGCATACTGTTATCAATGCCATCTTCTCAGAATATTAATTCCACTTGGTGAACAAAAACGTAGCTCACCAATACCTAGCAGTTATCTCACAGGGACAATCTAGTAGCCCAAAACCCATCAAATCCTGTAGCATAGTGGCAAACTTGTTTAAAGCAGTAACTTCATCATCCAGGGCCTAATCACTATGTACACTTCACAGCATAAAATCTGTGAAAGTTTGAAAGATGTCTATTCTGTTCTTGGTATGATCCCTAACTTACAGTAGGGTACAGTACTAGCTTTATAAAATACTTCTAACCCCAGTAGTGGAAAGAAAGTTACTATAAGCCAGGTCACCCTGCAGTTTTTCAAGTGGTGGAGCTTCATCAAATATTACATACATGGGCAAAAAAATATTCATAAAAGGACAAGAAAGAATTGTTAGGTTGTTTAGAACTTTAAAGCCTTTTTCTATCTTCATGTCCAGCTCTACCATACAAGAGCCTATTAAAAGTAAGCACAGCAGGACTTCTAGCCCACAAAGGGATTTAGTAATCCCAAATGGTCTAACACTCTTTCAAGACTGTGTGCTGTGAATATTTAAAACGGTTATTCTTTCCACGCTGTAGTTTTCCCTACAGATTCTACAGTTAGGAACTTTTCCAATGGACCACTGATTATTAAGGACCAATTGTCAACAGGATTTCTGGGTTATCTTTTATCTAATGTTAGGTATCATTTATTGTGGGAACAGGGAAACAGTTCTAGAAGTTCCCATTGTCCTGCACGGTATAACTTTGAAGCTTTTTCTGTTGCTTTTCATCCCACAGCCCCTTCTGAAATATATTTTTTATAAGTTTATTTTAAAACTCAGCACAATGTGATACAAATCTATAGTTTCAAAAGGGACAAAAATACAAACTCATGAAATTGTCCAAAAGCAGTAATCTAAAATTCAGAAAATTATCTTATAGAGCTGAGCTTATTTAAATACAAAATGCCTTGTACTAGACAGTAGGGTTTGGGAAAGGAAACAAAATTAATTACTTCAGAAAAGACATATGAACTGACTCTTACTCATGTTTCATTTTTTTCTAAGATTAAACATTAACAGTTTAACACTATTAAAATGGCATTTTCATTTTTCATGTAATTATCACTATATACCAGTATCTGAAAGATCCTGAAAGTCAGGCAAAGATTACACAAATGAGAGGTGATATAGAAACAGACTACAAAAATTTCGTTAGCCTCAGATTATAACAGAAAACTAATTAGCATTAACTAAAAACTTTCTACAGTTCTCCGATGTTTTCCTAAGGTCTTTTAAGAGAACAGACAGAAAGGAGATCTCTGCTTCTCTACAGCACTCTGCAATGGCAAAGCTGTAAACTTTCTCACTTGCCACTTGCTTCTATAGTGACAAAATATGTCTTGGCATGTTAGCTCATGCACCTCCTCGGAAGACCAGAAGAAAAAACTTCAGATGTGTATGGGCCACAAGCTCAGGGTTGTGAAACCTGGAAACAGTTGCTTCTAGAATGAAAGCTCTACTATTCCACCACTGTGCTTGAAAATGGGAATTTTTTTCTGTGCATATTGCAACTATAAAACATAGAAGCTGTAACTATGACCAGTATTTAGAAAGATGAATTCATATGATGTTAAGCTTACCTCCCACTGTTGTCTCACTGCCTGCTTCAATTTAACATCAATTAGATACCCAACACTTGATTGAGATCTGTTTTGTAATACTCAAAATTGTATCACCCCATATGCACAGGGCAGCTGGTCTGTAGCTGGACAAGATAAATCTGGCCATAACATGAATCCAGTTTGGCTTGCCTAGTTCAGAGCTACACAAGTCCCTCGATAAGATGTTAATAGGATAGATTTGAACTTAAACAGAGACTTCAGCCAACCCCATTCAACCCTGGGTGCAGACAAATCACTGGCCAGAGATCTGGGTGGTGCAGAGATCTCAACCAATCAGCTATCCAAGGCCAGGAAATTCAAACCCCCTATAAAAAGAAGTTCTGAACAATAAAACACATTGTTTCTCGCTGGCCCTAGATGAGCCGTGTCGTTTGTCTGTCTCCAATCCATGACCTCACATAATAATGCAGCACATAAGAAATTTCAGACTTGTACTGATATCATCAGACTTCAGAATGCTGACATGAGGTAGAACACTTTCATATTTTTGCATGAGGTATCTGACTGAAATATGGAAAAAACAATGTTAAGGAGTTAATGCTACTGTCAAGACTATATCCACAATGGACATACTGCTAGTGCATTATTTATTAACAATAATCATAATATTTTTTCAATATATTGTAGAGAGCATTTTAAGCAGATACTGTAAAAGCAAAAGATGCATAACCCTGAGAAATATTCTTGACAGCAAAACCTGCTGCCCTTGGACAGACAATATGAAGAAGCTTGCCAAGATGTACCCAAGGAAAAAAGGGATGTGAAGCAGGATGTTCCTAGAATATGAAAAAGAAGAGCTAGAGCAAGATGTTCTACTAACACTTTTGCCAAAATATATTACGTGACCAATGTTAGCTCCATGTTTCCCATGTCGCAGAACCCTGCATAATGATATAAATGTACCCTCAGATTTGCAATAAACAGAGCACTGATCTATACCTCCATGAGGACTGATCTCTGACTCTGGAGCTCCTCTTCCCCCTTTCTCTCCAGCACCGCCTCTCCCTTTAACCATCTTTCACTTTGTCACTTTATCATGTGGTTCCAGAACACAATACACATTATTGCCTTTTGAATTCAGATGTCATATTTATTCAAACATTGAAAATCCTGATGAAATGAAATTCAGATGTCATATTCATTCAAATTATGCCTCCAGGCTGTCTCCTACAAAGAACCCTTGCCAAACACAAAGGTGTGCGCTGACCTTGATAAGACTTGAGTATTTGTGAATAAGTACATTCACTGATTCCTGCTGCAGAAAGAGACTGAATCCTTTCAGTCAGAGGGATTGCTCTGTACAGGCAAATATTTTTCACTTCAAAGGCATAATTCCAGGCAGTCTACACACAAAAAAATACCTTTATTATGTGATTTAGATTATGTACATCTACATAATATATATCTCCCTGTGTATGCTGTCTCATTCAAGCTCTACAAGACCTATGGTCAGCAGAGGGTTTGCTGGTTTTAACCTTAGTCTGGGATTTTAACCTTAGTCTTCAATTTTGAGTTCATAGTAGAGGACTTAAACACAGAAGGATTCACAACAGACTAAATTAGGTACTGCTGAATTTAGTAGTCAATCAATTTGCAGGTGGGAAGGAGAACTTTGCTGGGACCACATTAATTCAAGGGGGAATCCCAAAATCCAGGCCTAGCGTAACCATTACAGCAAACTCGCAGGTTCCTCACAAGGACAAGAACACTCTGGCATTTCTGTCAGACCTCCCTAATCCTTCCCAGAGAAGACCCTCACAACTCCAGAAAGGGATGCCACCCATGGAATACAGTCCTTCACTCACTGCTCTCCATGGGTTCTTCGCATGGGCTCCAGTTATCCAAGATCTACTCCAAGGTGGATCTACTGCCACAGATACATGAGGAACAGACTGTTACAATGTGGGTGCCTTACAGTGTTGCAGTGTGGCCTCAGAAACTCGGTATCCTCCCCTGAAAATTCCCTCCCGGGTTTGTCAATCACCCATCCTTCCCCACCCTGACCCCTGCCGAGCACTGCCTGTCAACTCTGGAATTCCAGAAGAGCGTTGAGGGATTGGTAAATTCAAAAGATACCTTCTACCCCCCAGGGAGCATTGAGCCATCCAGGTGTCCTTTATCCCTGGAGACCTCCTCCCATCTACCTGGTTGGTGGGCTCCCCATCCCTTCCCTTCCCTCTCCCCCAGGTAAAAGGACGAGCAAGCCACGTGGTCGGGAGTTCTGTTGGAGCTGTTACAAGATTCAGAGGCCTGCGGGCCAGAATAAAAACCCTGGATTGGAACCCTCCATCAGAACCAACTCCTTTCCTTCACCTTGCCTTAAAACTTCTCCATCTGAGGGAACCCTGAGGAGCGGATCCTCCGGGAGGAAGCTCCATCCCGCTACCACCGGAGCTCCGGCATGCCTGGACTTGTCTCCGCTTGCCCAGCTGCAACATCCAGCCAGCCAAAGGTGTCTCTGGGGTGAAGCACCACAGTTGGCAATGTTTGGTTCAGCAGCAAGGGCCAGACAAGCCAAGGCACGTCCTGTCTGCAATACTGGTAAATACCAATATTACAGGTCACAGTTACTGCTAGAAATTCTGCTCCTGTGTGGGTTTGTTTACACAGGTAATGGCTCCTGCCAGGATCCTGTTCCACCATGGATTATCCAAGGGCTGAAGTTTCCTTCCGGGCCTCAGTTCCCCTCCTCAGCAAGGGGATACGTGCATTTAACCAGCTTTTTTATTCACCCCTCTCCATGGGGAGCAATTATACTTGATATACATGCCTACTTTAGAATAAAATGGAAAAAAAAAGCCTCATCAAAAAATATGTTTATCATGTCAAAGCCAATAACGTTATTTACAGGAACAGAAGCAGTACCTTTAAGAACCTGCTGAAACACACGGTGGGATTCATCACAAGTGAGGTAACAATCCAAAGGCCAAAGTGCTCACTTTCAGTACTGGTGTAAGAAGGTACAGTTCCCTGCTCTGAATTAGACAGAAAAAAGATTCCTACACTACATTTAACTGCACTATGTTTTCTTTTGTAGGATCCATTGCTCTGAAGTTTGACTAAAGTTCCAAGTGTTTTCATTGAAAGCTTTACAAAATGGTACCTTACACAGAAAGAAATTTGTGTTTCAATGGATCAGAATTTTCCAAGATATCAATCCTTTGACTCATCACAAAACTATTTGACTGTTGCCATTGCTACTAGCTTTTCTACTAAACAGTTGCAGAAATCTTCTGAAACTCTGTTGTTTAAATGCCCATTTAAATCTCTTATTCTCCCTAAATTATGGCATATTTTTTCCCATTCCCTCTGAAAGACAATTCAACAATTTTGTATGATGAATGGTTACACTGCCATGCACAAGCAGTATCTCTTGATTTGTCCAAGTACTGTAAAAGATATTACAATGGCTTTCCCACATTATTGGTGTAAGATCACATTTGTAGGATCCATGATTATCCATTTGCCCAATAGTGACAGTCACTGTGACAGTGCTATTAATAAACCACAGAAGCTTTTGCCCTGCAGAGCATTTCCAACAAAGGAACAATTTGGGAAGAACACAAATTGGGTATTTATATAACAGAAAGCCACAGATATATTTTGAGCTCATGGAAGTGTCAAGATATCTGAATTACACCACCTGAAGAGGATTTCCAGGTTGTTGTAATGCCATCCAAGCTAATCTTTGTAGAAGACAGAAATACAAGCTTATCACCTTGAAAAGATATCTTAACCAAAGATCACTTGGAGTCTAGCTAACACCATTTAAAAAAGTTTCACTACATTTCTCTGAGTTTTTCCCATCCTTACCATGTTTATTTTATAAAAAACCGTTTTTGTCTGGATATCTTTAGAAATATTTTCATGGGAAAAATTTTTTTAAAAGTTAATTGTACTGTCCACAACCCAGAAAAAAGAAACAAAAGAAGAAAACTTTCAGCAGTCACAAGAACCCAAGAAAAAGGGGAAAAAGAAATGGCCAGTAGCTTCAGGAGAGTAAAAAATGGCAAAAGTTATAACTATTAATTATTGTTTCTAAGCAAAACTAACCATGTGTGTGCCTGTAGGAACACCTAAGACAGAAACTGTAACTGAAATATTCACCTTTGAACCACCTTTGAACTTTCTGAGACTGAAATTGACAAAGCTTGAGAAGTTTGTTTGCATGAGGAAAAGTTCTCCCTAAGACTCTTTGAGGTCCTATTTCATGATGCAAAAGGATGAAGAACTTGCTAATACCCCTGTTAGAGTTGCTCAAGATTTTAAGTAGAAAATCCAACTGTTTTGCTGAAGTATGAGTCTCAACTTCAAGCCAGTTAAGTTATAAATTAATTATTATGGAGCCACAGATTGGTGAAAAAATGAATGGAAGAGGAAAGATTAAATAAATCCTTCTAACCAAATGTGTTTCCATAGATTCCTTAAACCATCAAATAATATATAATCTCAGTGAAGGAAAATATGTGTCTTTATCAGTTACACTCTTCCATGCCTGTATAATTATTCAAGCTTGTCTTGAAGGAGACATATTGTAGAAATCTGCATCACATTCTACTTTTAACAATTTATAATTTGTAAAATAAATATGTATAATATTAAATGGCTTTAACAAAGATTGTTTAACATCAATTAGATACCCAATTTCAACTCCACTATATGCAAATAAAAAAAGCTTTTAGTTGTTAAATTCACTTTGTTGAAGCTTTCTGTGCTCACTTAACTGAATTCTGATTTTAGTTATAAGATTTTAATACCTTATACATCATTGTATGGTGGGGTTAAAGTCTCTATCATGTGTTCTTGAGGATTAAAATTCTTGGTGGCAAATCTCTTTCAGTGAAGTGACAATATGCAAGCAGGAAAGACTCGTGTAACGTATGAGGGCCATGTAATGACAAAAATCCATGATGTAAAATGAGAAGTTTGAGGGCAGGAATTAGAATATTAAACATGTATTAGCTTCTGCATTATTTGGTTTATATTTAGTGTCAACCTAAATCTGATAAGGAAAAAAGACTGTTTGAGACAGGACAAGAAGAATCTTTGAGTATGCTGAATTAACTACTGAAATTTCCTGTTTTCTTCTATAAAAGGTCAGCTTTGATTTCTGTTTTTCAAAAGGTATGCCTCTATAACTTGGCACGGGCTTGCTGTGTTTGGCCTCTGAAACGACTCAGAGAGCCTGCCTACATGCTCTATGTTCATATCAAATATAAATTTTAGTGCAACTACACATCCTATACAGTGTATTTTATATAAATGTATCAAGACCTATCTCTTAGGTCCTGAGAGCCTAAAAGATGTACTAGGACAGAAATATGCTCATTGCTTACAGACAGAACTATTAATACAAGCAGAGTGTTTACAGAGAAGGAAGATTTAAATTAACATAAGCAAAATTACAAACATAAGCAATTGTTACAAACAGATGGCTGAACCAGTTGCATTTTCATTAATTCCCCAGTAGTTTTGAAGGGGCAGAGAACTATGACAGTGAAACAGCTGGGCTATGGGCCTCATGGGAAAGCAGATGCAGCCCATCCCAGAAGAGAACACAAGCAGGTAGCTCACTCAGGCCAGTGAGCTGGGTGGTAACCAAACCTTAGGCAATCACATTTGAACACAGAGTCCTTTGCATCACCTGTATAAGAGCAGTGCACACCATTGAAGCTCTCTCTGCTGCATGAGCCTCAGGGTGTTGTGTCATTTCTCCATCTCCCCTGACTAAGACAGAGAACCCTTTTTTTAATCATAGTCTAGACTCAGAAAAGGCAAATATTAACCTGATTGTCTAATATGTCAGCTCAATCAGCCAGGCAGATTCTTATTATTAAAAGCTAGGATAGCGTTTACCAAAGCTAGAAAAACTCCAAAGATGTAACTGCTGTGAAGGCACAAACTCAACTCTGTTTTGATACCCTCTCTGTAATGTGTGTTCAGGATCTTAAATCTGAGAGTTCTTAACATGCAGAGCTACTCTGAACCTGCTATGAAGTACCTAAATCCATAGCTGTGACTCTGAACACTGTAGATCAAGCTGTCTGACAACATTCCTTCACAATCTTACCTTCCAGAGGAGAATTCTTTTTTCTCCCTTTGGCACACCTATGGCTTGTCTCTGCACATGAACAGAAAATCTCTCAGACTGGTCAGGTCTTTTCTCTTACTTTACCATGAGGCCAAAGAAAAAGCAAGAAACATAGCTACTGAGATGGTCATCCCACAAAGGCCTGGGCTCCCTGAATTCCATAAGCCTGCAGATATTTGCAAACATTCATCCCGTTCTTTCTACTGACTCAGCTGTAGGCTTTCACAGCCTGGGAGGATGAGTGAGGCCCTGTAGGCATAAATCCCATTTTTCAGAGAATATCCAACATTCTTTGCATCTGAATGAGAAAAAGGATGAAAGTAAAACTGTGAGTCTTGGGCAGATAGCTGAGGAGAATAAGTAAAGATTACTGTGCTCCTGTGTTTGCATATGTATAAACTAGACAGCTAAAAAGAAAATTAATGCCACTAAAGATTTCATTTTTAACATAGAACTTAGGTAGAAACCTGATCCCACCAAAATCAGCAGTTAATATTTTTTTTCTATTTTTCTTCTGTTTCACTGTCAGGTTTGAAAGCATTATAACCTAGGTGTGTATGCACACCGTTTTGTGTGTTTCCTGAGGAGCAGTGTTTCATTTGTGGAGAGCTCACATGCAATGCAAGTTACAGTCTTTAATGTATAAATTGTTGTGGTATTTTTTTACAATCCAAATCTGTGCTTCATAGATAAATCCAGGGCATAAGCAGAGTAGCTCACATTTTGATGTGTAAATCTATGTGCTTCAGGAGACCAGGCACACATTAACTTAATTATGTAACTTTGGGCAAAAGTTATTATTTCACATAATGTCTAAGGGAAAGAAGACAGCTCTTCACATGAAGTTAACCACAACCATAAGTCTTGGTAATGACACTAATATTGCCCTCTTATGATTTGAACGTCCAAATAATGAAATTGACATAGGCGCTGATAATGCATCTATCATTAGTCATCAACTTATCCCTAAGTTTTGTTATTAGGCATCAATACTAAAAGCAAAAAATAGACAGAAAAAGTGCTACATCATTGTTGATCAATGAAAATTAGGTCTTTATTTTAGTTGCAGAACATAAAACATAAGTGCATCAAAATGAATACGAGGAAGAACATTTCTGTTGTGCAGGTGACTATGCACTGGAAGAGAATGCCCAGACAGGTTGTGAAGTCTGGTTCTGAGTGGTTCTATTTTTAGAATTCTGAATGTCTTCATTTTTTGCCATTCTCTAATTTTTTTTTCTGGTGAGATCTGACACCCATTTGCTCCATTGCTTAGTTCTTTCCATAACCCTCTCAGAGTTAATCAGAACTGGTACTGTGTATGTCTTTCAGACGCTGTCCTTTGGCTTTGTGTGAAAATGTGTTACTTAGACATGAATTCTACAATTTTTCATTGAATGTCAACAGCTACCAAAGTCAAATATTGCTCTTGTATTGAAATGCTGAAAGCATATCTAGCAAGACCAAATTTTAAGACACTGTGTAAATTCAGAAACGTAAGTTTGAATTCATGTTGATGTCATCAGACCATCAGCATAGTTGCTAAGTAATTTGCAATAGGTTCTAAATGTTCAGCTGCTTCTGGGATGTTTTAAATCTGGTAGCATCTAATTTTCCTATTCACAGGGCTTTTGACTGGGGACATGGCTAGTTGTCTCTTTTCCTTTCCTTCAATCAATCTTCTTCCTTCTTTTGAAACTAGTGCTCCTGTTTCTTACCAGTGATAAGGGAGCTTGGCTGCCTGCCCAGACTTCTAGCTGCTCATGTGTCTATCTTGAAAAATATAGTAAGTGCAGCTTGAAAGCTGAAATTTAACTATTCTCCAGAAGAATACAAAGTTGGAGATAGGAGACCAATGCAAAGAGGGAAGGGTGAAGAAAAACTCACTCATCATGCAGTAAAAATGCTCAAGGATAAGGTACAACTTCTGTGGGACAGCTTTCATCCCTCAGAAATTTCTGAGGTAAGGATGTCAGGAAGCCATAGATCATGCAACTTGCAAGTGTAGATAAGAGGGGGGAACATAAGGAATAGGGACAAGAACATTCTGCAAAAACTCAGTATCAATAAGACATTCAGATAAGTCCCTGTAAATTTCTCTATTCCTAAATATTACTGCAGTAGGCATGTCCCTCCCTCTTCTCAAGAATCTTTGACTCCATAGGTCCTTGGATATACTTAAATCCTAAATCTAGACTCAGGCATACAGTATAAATGGTGCTTCACATGCTTGAAACTGCATTTAATCTGTTCTTCTGACAGTGTCAGAAGGCCTCAGAAAATCTTATTTCAATGTCCAACTTCAGCTGCCTGTACTCAAAGGTTGCCTTCAATTATTCACCTCTTCAGCCTTCCAACAACAACAGCTTCCAAGAGCTGTAAACAAAAACTACCCTGTGATGAGTTGGGTGTCTGAAAGAGATTCTTAATTGCATTAGAAATACTTTCAGGTACCTGCAAGTAAGAAAATGCATATATAGCTGTAACTGAAGTTTATAGACTTCCCAGCTTTTTTTCCCGGTCCAAGAATATTTAAGCAGCATGCATGAAATCTTATGTCCAAATTCTCCAGTACTTAAATATTTTGTCTTCAGTTATATCTTGCAGGGCTAATCATTATAAAAGAATGCACTCAATAATGCATACTCCTAATTAAAGGAATAATGAGATGTAACACCTAAGTCCAGTGATATCCTGATAATTTCCACTGCTTTTTAATGCTGTTTAGTCTTTTTATCCCACATATCCTAAGAAGCTGTAACAATATTGGTCAGCTGCCCTGGGCCTGGTGGACAAATGGCAAAGAACCATGACCTCTTTGTCTTCTTCCCACCAACCCAAATGTTTTTTTCAACATAATGAGACAAACTATAGCCAGTCCTCAGCTAAATGTGAATTAGCCACAACTGTAGTAAATCTTCTCTGGAGACTTCCTGTAGATTTACCTATTTCTTTGTAGCTCAGGGTGCATGAAAAAGTATTCCTCCAGGGCAAATAGGTGCTGACTCTAATCCTTCAGCATTTGGATGGGATCTTTTCCATGATCATTGGAATAGGTGGTGGTGGGAAATTCCCAAATTATGAAAAAATAATAATTTATTGACTAGGTGAATTCCTGTTAAGACTCAGCCATGTCTGGGAATGTTTTTACCCAAGTTTTCACAAGCACCACTTAGAATTAGGGAAACAAAATCTGCAGTTCCTTTCCCATATAAATTTCTTACAATGCTGTCTTTCTGGAGGAAGGATTAAAGTGGGAGTACCATGACAAATACTTCCCTGAAGAAAATTTTCTTCCCTTTTGAGCTTAATCACTATTTTCTGTTATCTTGCTTGTGGACCAGTGTCAGGCATTCTATAAAATATGTCTGCTTCCAAATGAAGAGTTTCCTGTTGGGTGGTTTACTAATCAGTTAAATAATACACTTTCAATAATCATATTGTGAGATAATTCCATAAAATAATTTCATAAAGAAATTGTGAATTCTTTAACAATTCACAAGACAATTAACAAGAATTTCATTAAAAATTGTGTTCAACTACTTTGGCTATAATTTACTGGGACTAGTTCTCATATATAATTAAAACTTATAATTATTACTATGCTTTCCAAATTTTTTTTTCCTCTGGGCAAATTTCAATGCTGTTGAAGTATTGGAAAAATTCCTCTCTGTGTGAGTGTGAAATGTGCCCCTTTAGTGCCCTCGATTGTGACAAAATTAGCACTCTGCTTCAGAATAGTGAGGCCTCCAACCCCAGCTAGGCCCTTAGTGGCTTGAGTCAAAGGCCAGTGACTGGGCCAAGACAAGAAGGCTGTAACAGTACAGACAGCACCACTTGATAGTGGGTACACTATCAAGTATACCCACAATTTGTAGCTTCTCATTTTGATGCCGAATGGCACATTTGAGGGTGGGTCTATGACTGGAAAGCAATTGTATCCATAGGATTTGTGGCTGCCCAGAGGACTTAAAACCTCTGTTTCCTCTAACCTATGGAAGACTGCCATAGGGGTCAGCATGGAAATAAACAAGCTGAGCAATTTGTGTCCATTCACAAATTTGACACGGGGGTACAGGCATCCAAACCATTATCTGAATCTTCCCAGTAAAATCCCTGTCCATAAGTCCAGGAAGAACAAAAAGCCCTGCTTTGTGGTTGATGATCAACTGATCACGAGTGCATTACACCCCCAGCCCAGTGGTCCCTGGACATCTGAAGGCAAACAGTGCACATTGCTATCCTGAAGAATAATTGTGATGGTGGAGGCCAGGTCCATGCCAGCACCACCTGCTGTCCAGGCTTATAAGGCATTTGCAGGAATGAGTGCAGCTGGGCTTGATTTACTATCCATGCACAGTTCCCCTGGCACTCCACTGGTGGTTTCCCAAAGGGTCCATAGATGTACCTGGGAGCAGCTCCTCTCCTTTAGTAAATTTAGATCGGCATTGTTTTGCATAATGCTGCCCCCTCCAGCAACGCAAGTATATGCCTAGTCCTTCAGAACCTCCTTTTTTGGGGGGGTACTCACATCTCATGTGACCCAGCTTCCTGCAAGAAAAGCAAAGATTTGATCTGGAGTGAATGCTCATTGTAGCGAGAGCCTTAGAAGGCAAAGTCATGGTATGACTGGCAACGCTGATTCCCTGACAAGTCTTAAGCATATCTGTGACAGTGGGGGTTCACAGGAGCTGTAAAAACTTTTGACAGTCAGGGTTTGCTAAGTGCTAAGTGCTTCAGTAATATTTCTTGTGTGGTGACGTTGTCTCTTTGCTTATTTAGGGCAGCTTTTAGCTTATCTAGAAACTTAATTAAAGGCTTGTCAGCTCCCTGACGAACTTGTCTTATATTAACAAATGAGGTTGGAGTGAGACCACCATCTGGCACTTTATGAAAAGCCCATAAAGTGAGTTCCTTTGAATGCTGAAGGGCTTCCACAGGAAATTGAGCCTGTCTAGCAGTCAGCACATATTGGCCCTCTCCCATAAGAGCTTCAGCACCAATAGGTTGCAAAACATGCCTTGGGTTTGCTAGAAATTGTCCCTAGACTGAACAGTGCAAAGTTCACTCCACTCTGACATCCAGACAGTGAATTGTATACCCATCAGCATAATCCATGTGCATAAAGTCTTGTGGTGCCAAATCATACAAGTTCACCACAGTTTCCAAAAGGCTAATAGTAAAAGGGGCATTGATGCCACTTTTTGATAAGAGATGCATCACTAAGGCAGAGTGATGCATCTCTTTTATGATACTGTAAGGCAAGCCTTCCCATCTAGATGGTTGGTTGGGCTGGTAAATAACCAGAAAAGCATGCAATAAGTCCACATCCTCCGCTGCAGCAGCTTGTTTTCTCACTGCTACCCATAGGTCAGGGATAAAAATATCAGGCTCCCTTCCAGAATCAAACAGATCGGGGGACCAGGGGCCATCCTCCGATTCTCCTTCCACAGCCCCGAGAAACTTATGATCAGAGCCTTGTATTTCACTCAATGGTGGCACAGAAGGAGAAGACATGGAAGGAGTTGGCACAGCTCCTTGTGCTTGTCATGGCAGCGCAAGCATCCTTCTTTCTCTGGTCTGTGGGTGCTGCCATGAGCGCCTCACACACAGTCCACCACCAACACAAAAGCTGTGCCAGCGCTTTGTTGCCTTGCATAACTCTGTCCCAAAAAGCGTCCCCTAAAGAGTCCCATGTTGGAGGGTCAAAAATATTAGTACTATCTAAAGCTGAATCACAGTCTTTAGCCCGTAACAAGATTAGATTCAACTTTCCTGCTGTGTTTTTTCAAAATCTGTTTCAACATCTCTGCAGCATCCTTTTGTTCCCGGGATACACCACTCCCCATAGATCTTGGCTGCTTACCTTCTCTCCTGTGGAAAAGTCAATCAGTACCACAGGCTTCATTTCAGCCCCTAGGCTTCATTTCAGCCCCCCTGGAGTTCAGCCATGCATCGTTACCAAATGCAGCCACTAGTTGCCTATCAAGTCCCTGATGTAGGGCACCATTTGTAACAACCAAGGCATGGACTCAGACCAGCAGGGATACTGAGATATTTATTTAGAGAAACTAGGTGGTTTTATGCACTTCTTCAAGACACAGTATTTCCTAATAGGTTGTTTTTCACTAAGCAACCAATCACACATTGTCACATCAGCAACACACTTTCTTTATGTCCTTTTATGGAATAATCACGTGTTGTTCGGGTGTCTGGCAGCTTCTGGCAGGCTCCTCTCTGTGGGACATCAGCCACCTGGCATTTCTTCCCCCCAAGGTCTTTCAGAGACAAGCTTTTCTGTGCTGCCGTGGCATTCTGCAGGCATGTGCCACAGCGTGTAACTCAATTCTATCTAATCTCTCTCTACAAACTATTAACTGGGTTTATTTGGGTGGTAGTTTTATTTAGAAGATAGGACAAACAAAATGAGAACCTTAATGAGCAGCTAAATACTGATTTGGTCTCACTATCTAAATGTGAGGTGCTGCTTTTTGTGTGCTAAATTTTCAGGGGGCATATCTGCCAGTGTAATTGCTTTCTCTTACACTTGTGTAAGAAGTTTCACCCTTTCCAAATTTAAGATTAAAAATTGAGACAGAGAGATCAAGATCAACAGTATTTGCTAAATTAGGATGAATGTGTTTGAACCGCACAAGACCTGACAACACCACAAAATCTTTCCCATATCTGAATGAGCCATAATTTTTATTGTCTTCATCATCTCAGTGCTTCAGAAATTCAGATTACAGCGTTGCAGGTCAGGATGTACAAAAGAAGTGATTCCAAGCTACCTGACTGGAATGTCACAGGTGTCATTTGCTTAAACTGACCATTTTTCTAACTCTTGAGAATTCAATTTTGAGAATCTTTCAATTTCTAAAAAAACAAATAAGTATTCTCTAATACATGTGTTGGATCATTTCCAAAGCAGTTTTGTCTTGTGAACGGAATGAATTTGGATTCTATTATTCCATCCCCTATACATTACAGTATAGCCTATAAAGTCATTTTATAGCCTATAAAGTCATAAAGCCTATCAATGTATCCCTGTTCAGGTATGTGCAACACCAAATCAGTAAGTCAGCTAACCATTTTGCACATAGAGATTTAATGACACTTAGCAAAAGAGTATTTTTTTGATCTTGTGATCACAAAATCACAAAAATATGATCCTGTGAGAATCAAATTAATAAATATCCATTGAGCAAATAATGTCTTATAGAGGAGCGTAGGTCTAATTGCAGATTTCTCCTTTTATGTGTGGCAAAGAGAACTTGCTTCTTGATTCCATTAAACAGATTCTGAACCTGGACTTTCGGTTATTTTCACTGGTTTGAGGAAGCAGTCTTTAAGATAGCTTGAATATCTGATGGTCCTGTAGTCATACTTGGAGCTGCACTGCAGACACAGTGAAAGAAGCTGGGTGATAAAAATCCTTCTGTATAGCAAAAAAAAATTTAGTGTTAGCATCAAGTCAAAATAGAACACCACTATGACACATCCTGTCCCCCCAGATCCTCTGAATGATCCCTTAGAGGACATGAAAATGTCCTTCAACTTACATGTTTCTCCTGCATATTCCATTAATTTTTGCTCTGGTAATACTAGCAAAAGGTATTCTCAGTTTTCAACTTTGTCTTTGATTCCTTGGTAAGTTTTCTTTCAAGATGACTAGGAGGGTTTTCTATGCTTTCAGAATCATCTTTATAGCCTCAAAAGGGACAGGACTTAGCATAGCTTTGTGGGTACAAAATAACCCCTGAGGCTCTGCATTAAACTGAAGGTCTTTCCAGCAGGGAAAATCTGCTTCCCTGAGAAGAAGGACCAGGGGAAAGGGACAAACTGATAAGAGAACCTTGGAATGTCTTGGTTTCTAGTTGCTGCCTGAAAAAGTGGGGCAAGTGCTGGTAACAGAAAAAGTCAGAGAAGATGCTCAATATAGCTTGAGTACTCTGATAGCAGAAATAACATACCAACAACATGATTAAAGGCAAAGTGTGAGGCCATGGTAGCTTACTGTTCTCCTGCAGTCTGCTTGCTTATCTGGATACAGATCTGGCAAGGTGCTGATTCCAACAGAAAAAAAAAAGAGACTTCAGTTGCTATAGTTTAAATTTTTAGTTCAAATTTCTAAGCAAAGTAATTTGCTTAGTAACAAATTACTAAGCTACAGACAGTTTAGTAATCTGCCTGCCTGCTTCTGACAAACTGAAAGGTCATGGTTGGCAAGAACATTTATATATATCATATATATCTCATATATATCTTCTGTGTATCAGGTACACCCAGGCTATCATGATTTTAAGACCAACATTTTGGTTTGTTCTGGGAGAACCTTTTTAATGTCTAACCACTGCATCTTTCTTCTACTCCACAGACAGTTTTTAACCATCTAGATTTAAAAGAAAATCTCCAGATTCACATTTGAGTCCTGGTTTGACATCCATCATGCTCAGATTAGTAAATACTTCCCTTACAAGCATCCATTTGAATATACAGGAAATTATAATGGCATTCCAAAATCCAGTAGCCTTTAGGTAAGACACTGCCTGTTACTGATGTGTGATTGTGTATGACTTGCGCCACACACTGACTCCCTTACAATGAGTTGAAATATATGAGTTGAAAAATATGAGTTGCTTTAATAGCAACAGTTACTAAAGAGGATTGTAGACTAGCTAAGTAACATTCTTTTTTCCCCCATGTGCTAAGAATTTTCTTTTCCTTTTTATTCTTAAAATATCAAAAAAACCCTAATTTCACTGACTTCCTGAACATGTATCACTGCTGCAAATGGAATAACTAAATCGGAATATGACCATTGGTTTTGATTGTAAGGTATTAGCTCATTGGCCAGTACAATTGATTCTTCTGCATACCAAGAGTTAGTAGCTTTGGGGAATTTAGATTAAAGCTTTGGTATTTTACTGAAATTTGTGGATGATGCGAGTAGTGGGGACAGGGAGCTTCTATGAGGGAAACCACACAATATAAAGCATTTCTCTGAAACAGCCAAAGCAGTAGTTGAAATCTGAAAGGTATATTTGTTAAACAACCTGTAACAAATATAATGCATCCTTTATCAAGTACCATTATCAGGTAAGTTAGGTAGTTGTAATATGAAGATGTGATAAGAAATGTATTTTCCAGAGAACTTCATTTTTTAAAATTAAAGTTCTCTATAAGTTCAATAGTTACATATTTTTTAGGATGAAGCATGTCATACTAATGCTTTTTACTGTGCTTCCAAGGAGTGAAGACTTAAAAATTTACATGCCCAAATGATTCACATCTAATCCTCATTTACCTTCTCCAGCCCCTATAGTTAGGCATTCCTTCCCTAGTGTCACGTCAGTGTTGTAAGGAACAACATCCAAAAGTTAATTCTAATGCAATTTACATTATGAGACTGACATAACTGAAACTCTAAGAGAGCTTTCTCTTTACAGAAAGATATTATGTTTAACTACTCAGATCAGTTATCTATTTATATGCCTGAACTTAACTTAGATTTACAATTGAAAAATTGGTAATGCAGAAACAATGGGACAAACCTGAGCAAATGAATGACTGGAGTTCCTGATATAATTGATGGATAAGTAATAGATCAATAAGATTAAAGCTATACTGCATCACAAACCCAAGGCAATCTTACCAGTCCTCCCCATGATGTCAGATAAGAGTTGATTGTAAAGGAATAAATTTTCTGAAATGAATGCTTGATTTTTTAGAATTTATAATGAATAAATAAGTGAGAGATTTTTTTGTTCTGTTTTGTTTGGGTTTTTAGAATAATAAAATTTATTACATAAGGCTAAAGACGGGAAAAAATAGTATACTGAAGCTCTCTTTTTTCACTGTATTATGAGATTGTTTATAAAGGTTCTGATTTTTTAGCAGCAGCCAATCACTCTCCATCAGCATCAAGCATTTTTTGCCGGTGTAACAAAACTTGCACTGTTTTACAAGTAACTCCTACTTCTAAAGAATTAAAGTGCAGCAGCATAATATGTTAGTCATTGGCAAAGAACATAGTACTGTCATGGAGCTTAACTCAGTAGTGACAAATACTGCAACTGTGTGAGAGTGACTTTGTTACTTGAGTTGTTTAATGTATTTCACAATAATGTTCCTTCATTAAAGATTGACCAGACAATAATTTTCGGCACCAAGTCACTACATTTAAGTTCAATTCTTTGTCTTGGAAACGACTATTCAAGCCTGGGAACTACCAAAGTTTCATATGGGCTTATATTCAAATACTAATATTTGATTCACTTACTCCACTTACCACTGAGATAGATATCCCCAATATGCATCACAGTTCTCTTCACTGGTCAGTTTCAGCTAAAGTGACACACTGTGATGCTGGCTGCCTTGGCCATTCAATAAACTCATGGTTTAATTCTTACAATATTGCCCTAAGGTGACTTTATGATGCTCATATCCCCATTTGTCTGTTTAGCCCAGAAATAAGTTTTGCACCTTTTAGATTAGTTCTGAAAGTGAAGGGGGGGAAGAAGAAGCACACAGTTTGTTTTCAGAAACTACACTCATTCCTCCATATTCCTGCTCCTAGGCTGCGTTGACTGTGGACAGACAGACAGCGGGACAGAACTCTCCTTTCCTTTTAGTTAGTTTTTAGCTAGCTAAGGCAGAAAAGTTTGCTAAACTGTAGTTTTTTTTTTTTCTTTAGATCTGTTTAAACCTACTCTAAACTAAACATCCAGAAGAGTGTTGCAATGTATTTGCAAGGGTTAGGCTACAGTGTGCACCAGTGTGTGCCAGCCTGCTTCTAAGTTTGTTATCAAAGCCTCAGGAATTCATCAAGGCTATTGGAACACAAATTGTGCTAAATTAAGAAAGAAGAGGCTGAGAAACTGAATACCAAGACCGCAAGAACTAGATAACAGAGGACTGTGAAACACCTGCACTGTAACCAGTCATATACTCTGGGAAATGCAGGCAGAAAATGAGTGAACAAGACAAAGGCACCAATCAAGAAGTGTTTAGCAGAAGTACTTAGCAGTTTGTAGAATCTATAAATATGTGTGTAATGTAAACAATAAACAGCTTCTGCTTGATCATATTGGTCAGTTGTTCAGGAGTCCTGGATTTCCCACAATAGAAGAGCACCAGCAGCTCACACCTGTGGCCCACCGGGCCGGGCCATGGCTTCAGCATTTCCAGCACCAGAAAGACTGATAACAGACTGAGTGAGCTGAGCTACAGCCCACAAAGGGGACTTTCTAAGTTTATCATCTCTTTTAGAGCAGCAAAATGTTTTGTTTAATATTGTTCATTTTTCGTGCTGGTAAATACTTTACCTGTTAAATAAACAATTTTTTTCAACTTTTCTCCAAGGAAATATTTTCCCAAACTGGTTGAGAGAGGTGCTGCTTAAATCTGCTTTCTAGAAGAACCCCTTCAGAGGTTCTGTCCCAAATCTGCCCTAAACTAAGACAAACATAGTGAGCAAAGTTATTGTCTAGGGTAAAGCACTTGACTTTTAACATTTTGGTCACAAGATTTTTCTCACTTGCATCAGAAAATGCTAAACTTTATTTTTCAGGTTTCTTTCCTTCCTGAGACAGTTCTGCTGTTCTTACATAAATATTCAGAATCACAATGAAAATTATCTCAGGAATTTTAGAGAAATGCTAATAAACACTGAAAACTAGGATTCTAATAGAAGAAAAGCAATATTGATTGAAGTCTTCTCATAATTTACCAAGGGTGGTTCTCCAGACATAATATTTACAAATCACTGCTTCTTTTCATCAAATAACTGACAACCCTGACTCCATTCTTTGCCCTCCTCCTTTCTATGCCAAGTGTACCAGCCTTAGCAGGTTGATGTGCATGGAATTACCAAACTTTATCTGACATATGCACCTCTGACACTAGCTCCCAGGAACAGTCCTCCAGTTTGCACCCCATACAATCAGTCAAATTACAGTACTACAGGGTACCCCATATTTGGCAATCCAAGATTGCCAGATACAGTATCTCTCTGGCCTGGACCATAACCAGAGTCAGAGATTGAGGGTGATGGTGGAAGGAATCTGGGTGAACAGGTTTTAACAGTAACACATGAACAATAGTATGAATCCTGGGAGCATACAGAAGCTCCCCACACCCAGTGCAAGAGGAGTTGTGGAAGCAGTATCTGCACATCCAGAAGACCCTCATGGATGTCCCCTCAATAGTAAATACAGGGTAAGATACAGAGCAGCCCTGCATCCCCAGAAGAGTCTTTCTCTACAAACATTGTGAAGAAAGTCTTGCATAGTCTCTAGTATAGACTGAGCAGGAAGCAAAAAAGGAGTGATTGAAGTACCCCTGCCAAAAGACCTTCATCCTCACAAGTGGTATGGTCATCCTAGAGCCCTGTCTCCTGAAGTGCTCAGGGACTGAACAAGCTTCAAGGACTTGGCCCCTAATGGGACAAAACAATCTGATTTTAATGTGACAACTGGGAGAAGAACTATCCAAATCCTCCAAGAAAATCTTCATGAAAAAATGCAAAACTAGAAGGCCACTATTTCCAGTAAATCAGAGAGGGACTTAGCAGACTAAGGGGCAAAACACCACCACACAAAATAAAGAACTGTAGTGGGAAAATGGAGAACAGGAGAAATGTACACCCTTGCTGGACTCTCTGTACAATGTTACAGCTGGTCTACCATGGATTGAGTTTTCTCCCATGTCTCACACATCTTCTGTGGCTTGAGCTGCTATGCGCACCCCCTGTAGAACTTTTGGAGCATCCTCTGTGGACACAGCCTCATGGCTAATGTGTACCACACACCAGAATGCCCAGATGGGGGCTGTTTGGAAGGGTTGTCAGGGTGGGCCCAAAATAAGAAATAAGTATGTTGAAATACAAAGGCTGCAGCAGGCAGTAGCTAGAATAGGCAGAGGTCTGCTAATCAGTTTTGTTAGCTCTGTTAGAAATGAGAAGCTTGACTCAGCCAATATATCAATATTCAATTTATTAATTAATATGGTAAAATATGAGCAAAAACAGCGCTGGGTACAGTGGTGGGGGTTTCCCCTCCAACTGCACACTGATTGTTGGGCTTGCTGGTATTTATTGATCATATTCATGCATATTCATAAGCTTTCTCAGCAGTTTCTATTCCCAAACTTTCTCAGTAGTTTCTATTTCCAATTTTCTCAACAGTTGCTATTCCAAATTTTTATGTCACAATTCTATACTTTAGGATCATAAATCTATAATGATGATTGCTTGGTTCCTTTCCAATTTCTATTCTCTATTGTGATCTATTCCAGGCTTCAATATCCCAGATGGCAGGGTCCAGCTTCCCTGATATGGGGTCCAGCTTGGGACCATTAATCTATGATAGCGATGTCCAGCTTCCCTTCTCAAAGTCATCAATCAGCAACATTGATAGCCATCTTCCTTTTTCAGGATGTTTTCCCTGTTTTGTTAGAGCTTGGGGTAGATTTGCTTCCCTCTTTTGTTTAAATCCTCTATACATTCTAAAGCCACATTTTGAAAATCCTTAATACAAAGTAACACTCTAAATCTATAATTCAAAGGTTCTTATTACAAAACAGCTTAAGAGTTATAAAAGTTAATTGTAAGTAAAAGATTGGTTCAAGGGTCTTCTTCCATGTTTTACTTTCCTTGGTTGTTGATTAGAACTCATCTTTATAACTGTCCCATGGCTGTGTTCCACACATTTCACAATTACAATTGCATAGGTTATTTTTATTTACCTGACACGAAACATAACTTTGTATTTCACAGCTGTCCCAACAACATGGAGGGCAGCCATTGGAATAATATTCTCAATTAACTGTCTCCTTTGAGCACATAACTGCATAACCCTGACAGAGATCGTGGAAAAATGAGAAGAGGTTGAGGAAATGTAGGAACAAGAAAAGCTTCTGAGTCTGGTAAGTACTATTCATCATGTTATTACAGATATAAATGTAACAGTACTTTCAATTTATTCAAACTATCATCAATGCAAGGTTATGAGCATTCAGACAGCTGTTTTGAAACATCAGCAAGATGGATTTCTTTTTGGTAGATATTTCCTTTTGTGTTTTTCAGCAAGTAATTTAAGGATAGACTCACAGTGGAACTAACACCTGAAATTAGGTGTTTTATATTTTATATCTGCATCTATTTGCTTATCTCAGGACTCAATCTTTATGGACTTATATTTTCACTTCAGAGTATTTATATGACTTTTAGAAAAAAAATCTAGGGTATATTTGCTTGTCCCTAACTGTCATCTTGGTTGATATTAAGGTTTGTTTGCATTGATATACATTTAAATATTTTATCTGTTTAGAGTTTTTCTTGGGGAGTGGGGTTGAGAAGGATGGTGGGAGTTTGCCCTTTACTCTGAAGATGCCCCTAACCACTTGATTGCTATCTATAACAGATAGCAGAATAAGACTTTGTCTTGTATATTAGAGCTTATTTTCTTCCAAAATGATCCTTTTTAATAGAGAGTTGAACCTGATTCTCCCATGCATAAACCCGAAATTATTCCCTAGATAATGTTGTGTGCAAAAAGTCAGATTCATTACCCAGTATGCAACAAATCAATAATTACACACTCAAAAGAGACATTGATTATTTATTTTACTGACCTTGGGTGCTTGGTGGTATTCCAAAAATCAAGCACACCAACTATCAAAGCATTTCAGTATTTGTACGTTTTAGCAAAAAAGGAATGTCCTGGGTTACAATGTGAGGTGTAACCAAACTATCTACATTATTTCTGATGAACTGTTAATGGTGATTTGTCTTCAATGGCTGCCCAGTGCAGACCCCACCCCTTAGGCTACAAGAAGAGTAAGATAAGGAAAAACACACGACCCTGCAAGGCAAGATAATGTTTCTTTTTCTTTACACCAATGACTTAGCCCTGATAATTCCATGTGGGGAAGCCGCAGCACATCCCACCCATCCAAAATGGGTCATCTCTGCTAATGGACCATAATGAACTGTATAGGCATCAGCCCAATAGGCAGCTGGAATGACCATGGAGGACTCCAAAAATATCCTATGACTCACATGATTAAACGATTCCATCATGAAACTCCTCCCCCTGGGGGAACAACCACCTGAACTCCACTATATATAATCTGGGTAATTTGGGGATTGGGACGCCACCACCACTAGACATCCAGAGTGGCACCCAGACTTCCACAGGAGGACCAGACCTTCCACAGAACCACCACTTTTGACAAGACTGAAACCTTCACTTCAACACCACTGCAACCACTGCTTAATCAGACTGTGAGTTACCTCCCTGATCAACAGGCTGCCAGGTTGTACTAACTTTGTGCTTTTAAGCCATTTTTTCTGTATCATTGCATTTATTGTAATCTTTCTTTTAAATTGTAGCTCTGACCTGAAATCTCTCTCAGGATATTTGTGTGGGAGTTAATTTCTCCTGCTGGTTTACTTTTGCACAAATTTGTAGCAGGACAACTCCCTTGTGCCACAAGAGGGCTTATGTTGCCTATCAGTTGGTGTAATAATTCAGGACATCTTCCCTCTCCCATAATTTTGTTAACTGGTGAAATAACTCAATAAAGACAGCTTCTCTTATAGTGAGTTATTTTGGAGCCATGAAGTGACATTCCCAGCTGACAGTAATCATCTTGCCTTGAAAGCAAGATTTGTAGGAAGATAAGTTTGAATTTTTGACTGTCAAACACTTCACTTTGAAAACTATAAAAGCTACACCAAACTTTGACAAAGCAGAAGTCTTTTGCACCTTCCCTGGAAATGTGTGGGCTCTTTCCCCCAAAGTCAGGATGCTGCTTTGTGTTTCTTTACTCTCTTGAAAACCAAACTTTGTGTTTGGTTACTCTCTTGAAGCTTCAGTGAAAGGACTTAGTGTACCACATCATCAATTCAGTGTAAGTTATATTGACACCTAATCTATACTATTTCTCTGCTAGCTATAACATAGGTACCTTTATGTCATGTACTGTTTGATGTAATGTACTAGTAGTTTTGTTTTATCCTGTGTAGTAAATAAGTCTGTTTAAGGCCTTTTGTCTGTTAATATCCTGTCTATTCAATAAATAACTCATTTTATAATATAACCTGACCTGTCATTCTTAAGAATTTGTGAGCTAGAGCTCTTTAGGTGCATGTCACCTGAGTAGAGCTGCTGCCAAAAATCTGAGCCTAAGGCAGGGCTTGTCTAATGTTCTCACTTGATCCATTAAAAGTTACATAGTTCTTTTATTAGTTATTATTCTATCTCCTATTAGTTAATGAGTCTCACTTCTGATGCTAAGTCCCCATGCCCAGTCTTTCTCATCTTTTTAGTGATGGGCTTCTTGGGTGAATGGCTGCAATGTGCCCCTGCCAGAATTACCTTTTACTCACTTGGAGCTGGTTCAGCATGTTTAGTGAGTCGTTTTTATTAGTTTTTCCTTATCTTGGGAATTCTGCCAGATGTCTTTTTGGCCCATAAATTGTGCATTTTTTGTGTCCATTATAGGTAAGCATCCTTTTCCCCAGCGCTGTTAGCCTCCCCCTGGGCCTGAGATTATAAAAGCATATCAAGCCCTGAACTTTAACTGGGTATTTGTTTTTCTAACACATGAACACCACTTATAGCTTGTTAGGTGCTCTCAGTTTCAGAGATTAAATCTCACTTCTTGTTGACTGGGCTCAAAAGTATACAAATACCAAATATCAAAAAAACATCCTTAAGAAAGTTTTTACATATTCCACAATTTGCAACAGTACCAGGAAATAGGCATATTTCTCTTCTATTCTGTATGAGAAAAGAATTCATTGACTTTGGACATCAAGGACAAAGGATGGGGACAGAAGGTGCCCCTCTCTATAGCTTTCTCCAGTGCTGCACACTGCCCACCATGTGCTGATAAAATCATCTGAGCACATGACAGATATTGTATAGTCAAATGCCTGTGTCAATGTTGTAGGTTGCAGTATACAGAATAATTGCTGGGTTTACAAAGAAACTTAAATGTCAGGAGACTTCTTGGAACTCACTACCCTTTAATGAAATGGCACTGCCGTATTATTTTAAAAGAGGTACATGTGAATGTGTCATAGAAGTTAAGTATGATTTCTTTGTGCATATATGTAGTAATCTAAGTTATAATATACTGGAATAAGTATGGTAATATGGTGATTTTAGAGTAGATACTTAAAACAGCAATGAAGTACAGCTGATGTAGCAATATTTTAGAAGTATTGGGATACTGAATAATCCTTAAAGAAATTGTTGTTAGACATTGCAGTAGGACCCAACACCTGTAATCACCTGAGGGAGACAGTAGAAAGATACTTGCTGAGAGAAATGTTGAGAATGAGAAAAAAGTCTGCTGCAATTACCTGCACTCTTAACCATAAAGCAGAAATCTGACTGTCACACACAATAAAATTGAAAAGGAATCTAACCCCGTGTGATCACTGGCTGTGAAGAAGTTAGGAATGAATAACTTACCTATTTTGCAGTAAGAGTTTGAGGATGTCAGGTACTGCAAAGTAAGATGATGAGTTCTGAATTTTTGGGCAGTTCAATAACATAGGCCCATTGAAAACTTTTTTGGGAACATATTCCTTGCAGTTTTGAAGTCTTTATGAGAATGATAATTCAAACTAATTTTGGAATTGATGGTCTTAGAGATTGAAGACAAAAGTGAAAATTTGTTAATTGTAACATCTATATTTAATTCTTTTGCAGAATATATATCCCTCCTGTAATTTAAAACAGTATTAGCTAACAAAGAGGTAAAATCAACTCATTTTATTAGCATTTGGTAGGACTTTACATTTCTCCACCTACATATATCAACCAGAATTTATAACCTCACTTGCTTTTCACTCTTGAGAGTGAATACATTTCATAACAATTTTCATAACTTATATTGAAATGAAGATGAACACTTCATTCTCTAAATCTTAGTACAGATCACTGTACGTGAAAAGGAATTACATGTACAGGGTGTGTACCTTACAAATTAATTTAAGTCCACACTGTATGTCAGTCTGAATTCTTGGGATAATGATGGGCTGTCTTAACTCTTTCTGGAATCATTGCACCATCAAGAATGCTTTGTGTTCCTAAAACCCGCAGACATCAACGCTGGAAACCAAACAAAGACCAAGACAAGAAATTAGATAGCTCAAATATACATAGGTTGTAAGTGATGAAAGTGTGACAGTGCTTCTACTGGACAAGAACACCAATCTTAACTGCCTTATTGTCCTAGATTGCAAGGTAATGTGTGTATTCTATTTGCCATCTGTTAGAGGTGGGGCAGTTTTCTTTATCTCTTCCACCAATCCTCCCTCCAGAGAGACATCTGCTGTTAATGAATATCACTGCATGACTGATAAAAATTACATCATCCCATTGTGAGATGCTCCGCTCAGAGCGAGGAGCCAAGCATTCCTGACTGGATATAATCTGAGATTTTGGGACACCATGTCAGCCTTTTCCACTGGATTCCCAGAGGAGGAGCTGCCTTTTCCACTGGATTCCCAGAGGAAGACCAGGCCCATCTATACCACCACAGGACCTTCAGAGGAAGACTACACCCTTCTACAGAATCACTGCTTCAACAGAACCACATCTGCCACTCCAGGAGGACTGCAGCCACCATTTCAATTGGACTGCTACCAACACCCTGACCAACAGGGTATCCAGTTGTACTCTGACTCTGTCAGTAGTGTTTTGTATTACTGCATTGTTTATTTTATTCTTATATTCTTTCCTAATCAAGAACTGTTACTCCTGCTCCAATATCTTTGCCCGATAGCCCCCTTTAATTTCAGAATTATAACAGTTTGGAGGGAGGGGCTTTACATTTTCCATGTCAGGGGAGGCTCCTGCCTTTCTTAGCAGACACCTGTCTTTTTCAAACCAAGACACTTATGCTCACATAATTTGGCTTCTAAAAACTAACTCAATGAAGATTAAATATTTAACTTATAAAATTATTAAAATCCATGAGTAAGCACCATCAATATCACTAAAATAAGTTATTAACTGTGTAGGAGTGACAGTTTGAAATGGTTTTTCTCCCACTTGTCTCTCTTGCTTCAAAAAATCAAATAATTGTTGTAAAAATAGAATCCAGAAATATTAATCAAAATAAATAATCAGTTTAACCAATGAAATCAGACATGTTCTGAGATTGTCTAGTATGTTAATTTACTCTTGAGTTGTACTACTAAATATAAAAATTTGGTCTTAAAAAGCATAATTGGCAATAAAAGGCTTTATTGCTCTTGGGTATAATAGGGAAGTATTAAATCTTATAAAGTAACACTGGTAATCACATTTAAGGACAAGGAGTTAAATGTATTTTCTTAATTTTATTCCAGGTTATAACCACAGAATATGAATAGAGAAGCAGAATGTCCTCTTGAACAGGCTTGAGTTTGATGTCCTTGTACGTAAAAAAGAGAGGGAGTATAGGCAAAAATTAGAGTATTTTAGTGTTTTCAGTAGGATACTCCCGCTTGTTTTGCTGCTGGTTTTCGATGGCAGAAGAACAAGAGTCAATGTCATTCAGCTCAGCATGAGCTACTGAATGCAGGAAGCATTCCAGAAGGGAAATTTCAGTATTTCTGTGGAATTAGTAAACTGATAAGAAGAGTAAAATGCAGAAATTTTCAACTCACATAATGAAAAATGGTTTAAAATCACCCCTAAAAGCATTGTCAGAGATAGTAATTTTTGGGGTTTTTTTGACTGTTGCTTAAACACCTTGTGGTGACTATGAATATAGTGATGACAACCTATTTAAACCATAAGTATGAATTAAAGCATAGCAAAAATTATATGGTGTTTTGAACAGAAAGATATTACATCCTTGTAGAAATAGAATATTCAATGCCTTGGCATTATTTGCAAAGCAATTAGGAATATAATGGTTTAAATTATATTGCATTGTATTGCATTATATTGTATCAAATTACATTGTATTGAATCATATTACATTGTATTGCATTCTATCCTACTGTATTGAATCATATTTTATTGTATTATATTGCATTATACTTATATTGTATTCTATTATAATATATTTTTAATGCAGGAAAAGCCAGACTAGAACTCCATATAGAAGCTCTGAAAGCTGAAAAATCTGGTCCTGATCATAAAATACTTTTTTGTTTTCTTAGACTCTTATTAGTTGGTGAAATATTTGCTCAAGTAAGGATGTCAGGACTGTGATCACACTGTGCATCAAAGGAGGATAGTAGTTTTTGCATTAAAAAGCATATTAGATTAACAAATATGAGTGAGAATGTTTTCCAAAATAGAATATTTACCAGTATGGCATTGTGCCCACATTTTGCAGCTATAGAGCATCTGGAATGGTCATTGTAGACCTACTCAAATCAGGGCACAAAATGTTTCAAATACAAAATGTCAACTGTATGTGCCTGGTATGTTTTCTTGTGTCTTGTATTAGTGTTGTCGAAATCAGAGTTTCGACAACACTAATACAACACAGAGGAAGACTACACCCTTCTACAGAATCACTGCTTCAACAGAACCACATCTGTCACTCCAGGAGGACTGCAGCCACCATTTCAATTGGACTGCTACCAACACCCTGACCAACAGGGTATCCAGTTGTACTCTGACTCTGTCAGCAGTGTTTTGTATTACTGCATTGTTTATTTTATTCTTATATTCTTTCCTAATCAAGAACTGTTACTCCTGCTCCAATATCTTTGCCCGATAGCCCCCTTTAATTTCAGAATTATAACAGTTTGGAGGGAGGGGCTTTTTTCCAAGGATTTCTATTTATTTTAAAACACTTCATGATCTTGAAATACTGCTCAGTAGCAATTCAAATGTAAACAAGCCTCTTTAATACATGGGCTGACTGCCTTTGGACAAACAACAGCAGCTGTTTGTCAAATTTCTTAGTTGCCTTACATATCCTTGACCCACCATACAAAGACATCTTATTTTCTATTTTAAACATTCATTGTTCTCCTAAATTGTATGAGGAACGACTTGAAAGAGAGGAAGCAAAGAGAAAATCCATCATTCATGTTGGGAATATGGAAATTAAGTAATAAGGGGAATAAAATCCATGGCTATATTAATAGCTTGTATTGTGTATAGCTCCTGACTCTGGTCTATGCTCCTACTCTGACCGAGCTGTGTGAGTCCTGAACCAGCTCCAGTCCAGCTGGCTTCAGGGCTAGGGCTTGTTCTCTAAACTGAGGCACAATGCTTGTGTAACCAGAGGTGTTATTTGGCAAAGTTCATGTCTGAGACTTGATTAGACTGTAGTCCTTCCACTGACACAAATCAGTGATGCTGGATGCACCACTTGGTTTCACTCTCGCGGCAAGTCTGTGCCTTTGTGTATATGAATTCTAGTATTATCTTTGTGTTTGGTTAGAAGTTCTAGGCATTTTTGTGGTATGTGTTCTGTTATATACACGGGGTTTTTGAAGCACTGAATTACACTGGCCTGCTCTTCACTGAATGGGTAATGCAAATCTTTGGTATACCTGACTTAAACATCTAAAGTTTTCCAGGTGCCTTGACGCTAATAGGAGTATTATGGATATTGTTCTTTAAACAATGAGAAAACCCTTGCTTAATGACTGTTGCATGAAATGAGAATTAAAAAAATTTGTAAGATTTTATGAAAGAAATATCTTTGCAAGGTGACTAAGGACAAACTGCCTCCATTGGATTGTAGTGTAATATTTGTGCTGCACAGGCACACAATATTAGATTTGACGTGCAACATAAATGATAAAGGAACTCCTTTCCATATTAGTCTGAAACCTCAAGTTAGTAGCCATATAGACAAATCTGCAGTAAAAGACTTGAGAGATGTCTGCTGAGATTTATCAAGACAGATTAATATATTCTGATTAATTAGAAATCTTGTCTGATACATGTATTCAGAAGCAGATAGTCTCATTTTGCTTTGTGAAAGGAAGCAGCAGTGTATCTGTAGTACATCTGTGTTGCCTGGGAGGAGGTGATTGGTACAGTAAGCAGTGCAGAGCTAGAACTATGACTTCAGCAGGAAAGAGGTAAGGGCTCTTTCCCACTCTGCAGGCAGGAAATGCTACCTCAAGAGGGATGAAACTAAAAAACAAGAGTAGGAGTCAGGAAGGCCAAGGCAAAGCCGGAAGTGAAGTTGGCAAGGGACAAAAATAATAACAGGACTTCTGCAGGTACATTAACCAGAAAAAGAAGATTGAAGATGTATTCCAGCTGGTAAACAATGCTGGAAAACTGGTAACAACAGATTAGGAGAAGGCTGAGATACTCATAAACTTTTTTGCTGCACTTTTCAATAGCAAACTCTCTTCTTATACCTCCTGACTGGCTGGAAAGCAGGATGGGTACAGTGGGAGTAAAGTCCCTCCCACTGTAAGTAAAGATCAGATCACCTGAGGAGTCTGAATGTACATAACTCCATGGGACCTGACAAGATGCACTATGGAGTCCTGAGACTCGGCTGATGTAGTTGCCAAGGCATTGTCCCTGAGATTTGAAAAGTCTTGGCAGTCAGGCGAAATCCCTGGGGACTAAAAAAAGGGAAATGCTCTACCCATCCCTAAAAAGGGTAAAAAGGAGGACCCTGGAAACTCTGAGCTGTCAGCCTCACCTCTGTGCCTGGGAAGATCATGGAACAGATCCTTCTAGGAGCTCGGCTAAGGCTCATGGAGAAAAGCCAGTACAGATGCCCAAAAGTCATGTCCTGCCTGACACACTTTCTATGACAAGGTGGCTACAGCTCAAGCTGGATGAGTGTGCATTGTGCATTTGCAGCCCAGAAAGTCAACCATATTCTGGACTGATAAAAAAAGACCTGGTGGCCTTGTATATTGAGGTGACTCCATCAGTGGACAAGCAAAGTGTTGCAGATATCAGATATCTGAACTTCTATTAAGCCTTTGGCAGAGCCCTCCATAACATCCTTCTCTAAAATTGGAGAGAGATTAATTTGATGAGTGAAGTTAGATGGATGAGAAAGTGGCTGAATGGTGCCATCCAGAGGGTAGAGGCCAATGGCTCAGATTCCCAATGGACATCAGTGATAAGTGGTGACCCTCAGGGGTCTGTACTGGGCCCAGTGTTATTTAATATCTTCATCAGTGACATAGACAAAGGGATTGAGTGCACCCTCAGCAAGTTCTCAGATGACACCAAGCTGAGTGGAGCAGATGACACTCCTGAGGGACAGGATGTCATCCAGAGGGACCTGAACAAGGTTAAGCAGTGGCCCATGGGAATCTCATGAGGTTTAACAAGGCCAAGTGCTGGTGCTGCACCTGGGTCAGGGCAATCCCTGGTGCCAGCCCAGGCTGGGGATGAACAGATCAAGAGCAGCCCTGCCCAGAAGGACTTGGGGGTGCTGTGGGTGAGAGCTGGGCATGAGCCAGCCATGGGCACTCCCAGCCCAGAGAGCCAAACGTGTCCTGGGCTGCATCCAAAGCCCTTTGGGCAGCAGGGGAGGGAGGGGATTCTGCCCCTCTGCCCCGCTCTGGTGAGACCCCACCTGCAGAGCTGCCTCCAGCCCTGGGTCCCATCTCAGGAAAGGGCATGGAGATGTTGAAGTAAGTCCAGAGGAGGGACACCAAGGGATGGAGCTCCTCTCCCATGGGGAAAGACTAAGAGAATTGGGATTTTTCAGCCTGGAAAAGAGAAGGCTTCTGGGTGACTAAATTGCAGCCTGAATTCCAGTATTCAAAGGGAATTCATAAGAAAGATGAAGAGAGGCTATTTACAGAAGCATGTAGTGACAGGTGAGGGGCCAGTGGCTTCCAACTGAAGGAAAGTAGAATTAGAATAGATAATACAAATAAATTCTTTCCTGAGGGGGTGCTGAGGCACTGGAACAGGTCGCCCAAAGAAGCTATGGCTGCCCCATCCATGGCAGTGTTCAAGGCCAAGTTTGATGTTGCTCTGAGCAGCAGCTCTGAGCAGCCTGGTGTAGTGGAAGGTGTTTCTGCCCATGGTAGATGTGTTGGAATGACTTCTAAGGTCCCTTTCAACTCAAACCATTGTATGATAAATTTAAAAATGCACCCTTAAGTTACAGCAATTCTGATCTAGTGGTGTGTTAAGTAGATTCCAGAATGCCAAGTGGTTTTTGATTTATAATGTGCATGCTACAGAGATTAATACTGTAGGAAAACCTACACAGGTAACTTGTAAGTACTCTGATGAGCTTCCCACTCAGACCACTGTCTTTGAGCTAAGTGTGCATTTATGTTTAACAGTGAACAAGACATTTAACACAGGTGCTAGAGCAAATCTTGCTCTCTCTTGGAGCATCTGATAACCTTGGATAACGTTGAGTTGAGACAAAATTTTCAGTCCAGTCAGTTTTCCCACATTTAATTTTTTTATATGCTGCTTCACTGAGGCACAATGTCATATGTCATTCATGAGAAAATTAACTTCTTTATTAATGGCAGGATTAAATGGATATTCAAGTGGTTACTCAAGCTTTTAAAAAGAGATTGCCCTGAGTAGGCCCTTGCTGTTTTAGGACAGGAATTAATCTGTATGTAAAATAATCCCTTTGTTTCAGTTAACAGAATATCTTATTTCAATTGTGAATCATTGAAGCATCATATGTATTTGATACAAATCTGCAAATACACTTGTAATGCTTGAGAATAAAGGCATCACAGCAGAAGTTATTTGTGTCTCCAGATTTAAGATGTGTTACCCTTTGGCTTTATTTGTTAGCAAATTGTGCATGACTTACTTGTTCTGTTGTAATAAAAATCCCAAGTATATAAACTGTTCAGGAAGAGCACCATCAACTGGACAAGAAAATTGACATTAAGACATGTTTTCTACTGAAAATATGGCTAATTTGCCAGCACTTGGGCTGTGGTAATTGAGTTTCAGACTGACATCTGTTTTTCAACTACTATAGATCTGAAAGTAGAGAAAATACTGCACATAAAAAAATATTTTATGCATTGAGTCAGTAGGTGTAGTAGAATCCATGGAAGAATATACGCTGGGGGGAATCCGGCTAGAAAGAAATTTGATAGAAAAGCACCTGGGGGCCTGGTGGACACCATGTTGGACATGAACCAGCAATGTGGCCTTCAGAGCATAATATCCTGGGCTTATTATAACAAATAATATCCTGGGCATCAACCGGCAGAGCACTGCCAGCAGGGGTAGGGAGTTGGTTATTTCCCTCTGCTTAGGACTGGTGAGGTCACATGTGGAGTGCTTGGTCCAGTGCTGGGCTTCTCACCAGTGCAAGAGACAGAAGGATGATTAAGGGACTGGAGTACTCATAAATGAGGAAAGGCTGAGAACTGTATAAGAGAAGGCTCAGGAGGGTATTACCAGTACATGTAAATTTCTGCAGAGTGGGTGCAGAGCATGGAGCCAGGCTCTTTTCAGTGGATTCTGAAAATACCAGAATCAATAAGCATGATTTAAAACACAGAAGCTTCCATCTAAACACAAAGAAACACTTTTTCACTATGAGAATGACTGCACAGTGAGACAGGTTGTCCAGGGAGATCATGGAGTGTCCATCTCTGAAGATACTAAAAAACCATCTAAATGTGGTCCTGGACTACTAACATTATGTGGCTCTGCTTAAGCAGGTGAATTGGACAAGATGGTCTGCAAGAGGTCCCTTCCCACCTCAACCATTTAGTGATTCGTCGATTAAAAAAGGTGTAGTTCAGTGTCACCATCATAGACATATTAACACCTGCTCATCTCATCAGACTTATCCTTCCACAATATGACATCATTCAAAGAGGAGAAAATCTGGACATAAATACATAAATACTGTTGAGACAATTGCGTAAGCTATCACTGTGAGTGGCAGTAAGTCAGGGATGTGGACTCAATGATTTGGAGTCAATGACTCCAAGTTTATTTGACACTGAGTCATAAATATTCTAAATAAATATCTTATCTCTTGAAAATTTTTCTGAAAATATTTCAAAACCAGAGAAAATTAAAGCTCAGATATGGCTATTTGAACCACTAGACTGTTCTGTGCTATCAAATCATTACATTTTATTTGAAAATTCAAAAAGAAAAGTATTAGGAGGGGAGTTAATTTCTCAATGTCTTAACATTCCACAGATGACATGTGTTATACAGCTCCCTGAAACCTCCGAGATTATTTTTGCTGATTTTTTTTCCTATTTTTTTTCCAAGAAAAGTGACTGCTTATCCTCACTTCTAAAATGTTGCACACTATTTGAAGTAGGCATTTAATTCCTGAATTCATTTGGATTTTATCCTGGAAAATTATACCAACTCTGGGATTTCTTACTGGCAAATTGCCTGAAATGACAACTTAATTTGGTTTTTGTGGAAGTCCTTATTTTAGCTAGAGGTTTATTTTTAACTGTTGGAGCATCTGCCCCATCCTGCACCTGTCACCTCCTTTACCTTGGCTTTAGAGGTGAAGGTAGAAAATATTTATAAAAAGATGCAAATTTTTTTGCTAAGGTACCTAAGATATACATGCATAGAGAATATATTCCTTGGTGACTTCAAACGAATTGGAACAATAATATAGTTATTAATTGTTATCATTTTTTTGCTCTTAAACATCAGAAAAAGAAGTTTTCCTTTTTTTGAGTGGTTTTGCACAATCTTTTTTCAGTATACATGTGTATTACTCTCTGTTTCATGATTAGAGAATTACTGAATACAACTTATTTTGACATTATCTGGGCATTTTACCACTAAGATCAGCCAATTTGAAAGAAAACTGAGCAGATCTGAATGCTGGGACATCAAAGTCTTGGAAAATTGTTTATTAGCATGTTGTACATTTAAATTTAATTATTTTGTTTAATAACTTGGACAGTATTTGTTGTTTTGTAGTCTAGTGATATTTTCATCCTGCCACTGCAAAAGCATTAACTGCTTTGCTGGTTGATACTGCCTCAGACAGCATCCAGGGCTTTTACTGCTTGTCCGTGATTTACTGACTTCTGGGGACAATGTATCATACACTTGCTCCTGAAGTACTTTTTTGTCATATGGTCTCCTTTCTAGAGGTTTTGCATCTTTCATGATCTCATTTTGTCCAGAGATCCACTAAGAAGCCTAGGGTGAAGAGAAACCAACACAGTGCTGCTGGATCCACAGGGAGTGACTACCTTCTTCTTAATCTGGCTCTGCCTCTGTCTCTCTGCCTCTGTCTCTCTCCCCTCTCTTTTCTATTTCTTTCTATTCCTCTGCCTCACATTTTGCTGTTATATAATATCCATAACTCTGGCATGTGGCCTTATTTGCACCACAGATAGGGCCACCGCTCAATAAAACAGATCTTAGAAAACACGTGGAAATGGAAAACCAGCTCATAAGTTAATTACTTTTGTCAGATCAATACACAGCTGGAGACACTGATTTTGTACTTGTTCTCATCTTGTAAATGAATTGTGGTTAGGTGATTTACTTTGTTCAGTCTATCCCACCCTATCAAAATGCTACTTACTGCTTTGTTGTATTTTTAAATTTTCTTTTT
>VZRH01003771.1:82690-129203 GCA_013397555.1 Urocynchramus pylzowi | reverse complement strand
TTTCATCAGGCAACCTCCTCTTTTAATTTCTTATTTTGGATATATTCTTTCTCAGACACTGTGTTTCTGGAATGTTTCCCTGGATGATACAAAGAAATATATTTAACACTAAAAATTCTTGCTTGAACACTAAATACACATTTAATGTCACTCATGTTTTGATACCCTTAGCTATTTTATTCATGTATTTTTGATCGATTTCAGCTTTTTTTAAATAAAATTTGCTGTTTTCCACAGTAAATGAACACAGCTCTGAAGGAATTCACATATAAATAGCACAGATCCTACCATGCATAAATGTAGCATGCTTCAAATGTTTACATGGCTACAGTTTAGTTCATCATTTTTCATTCAATATTTATTTTGTGTGATAGAAAGTAGATCAGCCTTTAGACTGTGATATTTAGCTTTCCTCCTCATTGATCTGCTTTATAGGCTTTAAACTTTACATTTAAAATTTTGTCCTTTACCAGCTCCAGGTGAAATTTTGACTGTAATAAATGTAGTAAGTGACTACACCTTCCACTGTATTAAAAACCTTCACCAAGTATTTCAGAAAAGTGTTTAATATTTGACCAAAATAATAAGTAAAGAAACTTTGATTAATATTATGGAAAGAACTTTCTTTGTAGCTCCACAAAGAGAAACCTTTGATGACTTTGTGTCATGGATTTAGCCCATCTGGAAATTAAGTACCACACAGCTGCTCGCTCAACTCTCCTCTTCTACCCCCTGCTCCAGTGGAAGGGAGAGAAGAATCTAAGTAAAATTTGAATGCTGGGGTAAGAACAGTTGAATATCAAAAATAAAGTAAAATACAATAATAATGCTAAATGGTAATAATAATGACAATAAAAAGGGAAAAACTTGTGATGCTCAATGTAGTTGCTCACTACCTGCTGACCCCACTTTCCAAATCCAAATTGCCTGCCCTTCCAGGAAGCTCCTACCAGTTTATATCATGGTAAGGATGTGCTATGGGTTTGGAATATCCCTTTGTTCATTTTGGGTCACCTGTCCTACCCATACTCCCTCCCAGTTTCTTCTGTGCACCTCATCACTGGCAGAATAAAAAAAAAAACCAAACAAACCAAAAAAACCCCAAAAACAAAAACAAAACACCAAAAAAACCCCCCACAAACAAACAAGCAAACAAAACCAACCAACCAACCAACCAACCAAACAAACAAACCAGGGAAAAAAGGGTAAACACAGCTTAGCAAAACCTGAAATATCAGTGTGTCATCATCATTCTCATTCCAAATCCTAAACTTAGCACTGTAACAACTACTGAGAAGAAACTAACTCTATCCTAGATGAAACAAGGACAATTTGCCACTACAGACTTTTTGTTGTTTTGTGGAATTAAAACTATTATATGGTCTAATGAAATTACCTGGAAGTAGTGTGTTTACACTGTTTGTTTATTTAAAATTAGTGATGACAAACATGCATAAGCTGAATTTTAAGCAGACAAATAGCACCCAGGAAGCGTTTCTCTGCCATACCTGTTCTTTTATATCTGCAATTAGCATGTTCAGAAAAACATTTGTGTATAGAGAGGTCAAACATGGTAAACTGCAGGCAGAGTACCTGATGGAAAACCAAGGAGCTGTTCTGACTATTTATCTGACAAAAGCAAGGTTCAGATTTAACTACCATATTATTTCCATTTAGTTGGCTTTGTGGGAAAAAAAATGGAAACACTAGCCCTAGGACAAAGTTGGGTTTTTTCACTTTTTTATTTAGATTTTTACCAAGATACACTGGTGCTCAGGGTTTGTTAAACAAACACATGTACTTGTCCTGAATTATTTACAGAACTTGAGAAAATCCCATATCCTTTGTAATGGGCTCCTTGGGCATGTGTTTGACAGGTATAAAAAACTAGCAACTGAACATTCTCTACACTTGATATCATGTCTTAATGGCAGTCCTCTGAAGCTTATCTGCTTTAATGCCATCTGCTAACATGAAATGCAGTAATTTCTGATAGGATCTTAAATGAAGTCTTTAATAATGAAGCTTGACTTACTTTAGTTACTCTTGAACACTGCATAGCTGTGATAGAACTTAATTTCATAATTTACTCTTATTGCTGCGAGCAACTGATTTCCAAAAAATGATTTAGTACTTATTTTCACTGAACAGCCTGAAGTCCAAATTGGCAAAGTCTGCCTTCTATGTCAGTGCCTGCCAAGGGTGATTGCCATGACTGAATTGGTTTTAAGCACTGGATTTTATATAACCACAGTCATTCCTCTATATATTCCTTTGTGCATGGTTTACCTAAAAACCTGGAAATTCTATGGAGTATTTATGAGCATATTATTCTGAAGTTCCTTGCATAAGACAGTCTCCTAGAAATACATTTCCTGATTTTGTGTCAGATCATGGTTCTGGAATTAACACTCTGAAGCTACCTCAAATGGCCCAAGCGGGTTAATGTATAATTAAAAGTAAAATGACTACAAATTTTTTCCTAGTCAATAGGAAAAAAAATCACTTAGAGGAAAACCTATGCATATGATTCAAAATTCATGTTCATTTTGCTTGATCTCTGTAAAAAATATTTTTGTTATTTGTTCTTCCTTTTTTCCCAAAATTTACATTTTCAAGTTATTTACACATAGTAACTCACACATAATGTGAGTTATATACTCACATTATTTCAAACTAGGTAATAATATACTACTGACTTCATCATATATAAAATATAGATGCTTTAGCTTCATTACAAAGATTCCAACTCCTTTATTAGATACATTGCTTGAATCTAAGGTCATTAAATAATTCATTCTAAAAGTGTGTCTACTCTTTTAAATTACAAAGAATGTAATAAATAGGTGTATCCCAAGTTTGATAATATGGATTTCAGTAACTACTGTTTGAAAACAGTCGAACATCCTGATAAGCCGTATTTTTCCATGTAACATTGCTTTCATAATTAGATCTTGTAAATACTTTTGTATTTAGATCTTTTAAATACTTTTGTATTTGATGAGAGAATTTGGCCAATGTAATGGCCAAATTACATTAAGATGTGATTGCATTGTTTAAATTCAGTTTAATTTTTAATTTAATTTGAGTGCTTGCTACCAGGAAGGTAGCAAAAAACCAAAGCTTCCTAGTCCCCAACCAGAATTCTCCATCCACAGAGTAATAACAAGGAAGAAAATAGTGTTTACAGCATTCACACCTATAAGAGTTAAGTTAAATGCCACTTCATACAGAAGGAATTTTCTAAAAACCAGAATGTCACAATTTTGTGGGAAGCCCAACACTGGAATTCCCCATAGACATGATACATGAGTAGTTTCTTTCAAAAGATAACTGTATTAATGCCTTACCTTTGAGGACATAGAAGGTAAATCTCCTGAACCACTTTTGTGCTTATATTACACTCTAACTTGACTCCACAACAGTTATCAAAACGACTTATACTGATCTTATGTGTTACTTTTATTACAACTGTCCTGTCACGGCTGTTTAACTTCATTTCCATAAGAAATAGTCAAGCAGGTAGTAGTTTCCTGCTCAGCTTTAAGCAGCTATTAGCTTTATGCTCATTTGTTCAAAGCACTCTTGTATCATGGTGTTTCAGATTAAATAGCTGTTGACAATGTATTTGGGGTTTTTTTTTTTAATATTTATTGGCAACCAAAGAGCCAAAGTTACACAAAATATGCCATCCAGTGTTCTGGACACTTACTCCCAGAAAATCTATTTTGTACCATCTCTTCATTTCTCTATTCTATATTTAAAAGAAAATCAAGTTTATTTCAAGGAAATATGAGCTGTGGATCTGTTGAAAGAATGAATGACTTGACTAACCACAGCATCTACATCACATCTAAGGAATATGGCAAAAGTGAAAGTGTTACAGGAAGGCTCAGAATCCCTATGGAGATTGGAATTGAAAGCAGCTTGGTTATTGGCTTCATGATCTAAAGTTTCAAGATGTTACAAGGTTTATTACTTCATACAGAATTGTGTTCTGGGTGGAGAACTGCTTACATTATATTTGAAGTCATTTTCCTGTAAGAATAATGTGTAGGATTGTTTTCTCTCACCAAACACTTTGTATAGCTTCTATATATATATTTTTTTAGTTCCATAAATAACTATTTTGATAGCTTAGAAAGTGAAAGGTAAGTTCAATGTCAACTTTTCTGACAATAATAGCCTGAAGCTGTAACTGTGTAAAAGTTAAGAAAATAAGGTGTATCTGTAGACCAACTATCTAATACAAAACTATCTAATTTTTTACTTAGTTTTAGTTGGAACATATAAAAACAATCAAGAGAGGTTCTGCATTCAAATGTAGAAGATGAAAAATAGAATCTGATAATGCAGGTATGATTTATCTGACTACTAATCATGTAAGCTCATTAAATATGCATATGCATATCATACTTTCATTGGGATGTCATTGTTCTTATTTGCTGTGTTCGTACCTGTATTGGATCAAGAGAGGCAGAGCCTCTGTACTCTGGTGGACAAAGAACAAAACTCTAATGGGTCTGCTGGCTTCTCCTAATATCTGTTGCCTTTGAACACTCAGTGTCACTAGGTTTGACACATAATGGCATCCATAGATGTACATATTTGAGCAGCCCCTTATCAGACTACCCAGAGACAGCATCTGTTGCTCTACAGGCAAAAGAATATACAGGCCTGTTTTTCAAGAGCATGCATGTTGCAACGATACCTTTTTTGACAACATGGAGGCTTTCCTGCTATTTCTGAGTACTAAAATTATTAATTTCATTCTAGTTAGAAATGCTTCATGATTTACAATCTCAAGTGGACAACTTCATGTTCAGCATTACTGTATCAGTTTAAAATTTTCTAAAATTTTACTAAATCAATGGTAATAATTCCTTGAAACACCACGTGACTGTCAAAATGCCTCTAAAGGACCAATACATCATTAGTTAAAAAGCACTTGAACATTTTTAATCTTGATGGATACATACATGTAGTATTTTTAACTACAGACTCCATTAACATAGCATGACACTGATATAATACTGACTGCTAATGAACCTCTGAAAGCCACATTCATTTGATAACAATTTATAAACATCTCTCACTTGATATTTAGGAAACAGGCATATTTATAGGTGGTATTTAATAACTCTGGTGTTTTGTTAATTGCAGGTTAGAGACAAAAAACCATCATAGAGATTGAAAACTATTTTAATGCCTGTGACTGGCATTTTTCATGATGACTTCTGTGATACAAAAGATTCCACAAGGTTTTGACATCTACTGAGTTAAAGAAAAAACATATAAGTACCAAACAGACACAAAAACCCATCCCAGCAATATAAGAATGAGAAACAGAAGTAATCAGATTCCTGTGGAAAACACTGATTTAAAATTGTCGTTCAAAATGTCATAAAGTAAGTAAAAACTCCAGCTGTAGGAGGAGAAGGAACTTCCCATTTAGGTTGGATGATTTTGTGGGGATAGCCATAATATATACTCCTTAATCATACACATCAGCATTTGTAACTATACATCACAATTTTTTCTTGCTTCAACCATGGAACAGAGCCATGCCTGTTCGAACCTTTTTGAGCCAGTCTTCAAACAGTCTTTAAAGCCTATTTTCTTCTTGCACCAACACAACATAGAACAAACACACAAGTACAAGTCAGCAGAGAAAGAGCTGCACAAGAGAACATCCTTGTTTTTAATGAATTGACGTTTGCCTTTGGCAGATTTTGTCCATTGTATTAATTGAATTTTAAAAAATCAAAAGAAAAGCAGAATAGATTTGACTTAGAGCCTTAAGTAACTGTTATTATGACAAACAACAAGGTAACTTGCATATTCTCTTTTGGAAAATGTTAACAACAATATTTTACTGTTACTATTACTTACTTTTTAGTAAGTTTTGACCTCCTGACATGCAGACCTTTTCAAGCAGTGGACTGCAGCCAGTACTGACCGTCACTGTGAGGTCTTTGGGTGAATATTGATTATCAATTTATCTTATGCTGACTAGATCTGAAATATTAAGACAATTATCTTGGCCTCTTTTTACAAAACCCATGAGTTTATGGGTTTATTTTTTAACAATTTGATTGCAATGGAAAGCAGGTATGTAGTAATTTTTGTTATTATTATCAATAATAATATAGCAATACAAAATCATTAAAATGTCATTTAAGAAACTAAAAAAGGAAGAGAAAGAAAGAAAAAGAAAGGGTAAGAGTAAACTGATATCACCTCACAAAGATCCAGCATGATCCCAAGCAGAAGAGCTCAGCACCTTCCTCTACACTTCCCCTCTCCAGGAAGACGCAGAGAACGAGGTTTCCTCTCAGCCTCCTTTACTCCAAATGTCACAAACCTAGATTCCTCAGCCACTCCTCACAGGCCATGTCTTCCAGAACTTCCAACAGCTAGGATGATCTTCTTTGGATGCATTCAAGTGCCTTAACATTGTTTTCATATTGGATCTGGAGCTCAAATTCAGACTCTAAAGTCTTAGTCCAAATATCAAGAAAACTGAAATATGTAAAAGATATTTGAATGGTTTCATTTAGGATTTAGTTGCATGAGAAAACTGAATCCACAAAAATAGTCTGCTGATGAAAGTGAGAATCTTCATCCTACATCCCACTTTCTTGATCTGCTCTTTCCCTTGAGATGACTCAGATCATAAATATTCATCTTCACTGGAAATATAGTTATCCAATTGAAGCAGAAGAAAAGTAATGTGCCCTGAAAAAAATGAATATTGTTTATGATAGGGTGATAAGTTGAACTTGTTGCCCTGTTATTATGGGATCTAAGTAAAATGAAGCAGTCTTGATGAGTGAAGAAGGCAGCACAAAAAAAGGCAGGAGATATTGGGAATGGGAAGGGTAATATGGCAGAGCAATATCTTTCCTACAGTTGAAATCTGAGGACTACTTTTGCAAATGAATCTTGTGTTTGAATAGATGAGAGGGATGAGGGGACACAAACCAAAGGAAAGTGATCGTGAAATTCTCAATAGTGAAATTTTCAGCCTAAACAACTTGGTAGTGTAAGCTGTAGTATATACAATCTTCTAATAATATTATGAAGATTTCTTTTAAGTAAAAATTTATGTGGAAAGGTCTTTCAAGATGAAAGTTTCCAATGTTATGATCTTAGCAATATCTATGCATTGCAATTTAAGATATCATTATTTTTTCTGTAAGTTCTTCTCCTTTGATGTCAGTCTGCTTTTATTTCTGCCTGAATTGATGAGAAATAATCACTTTAATTGAGGTTTGCAGATGAACAAGGATAGAGATTTTTGAGCTTTTAATTTATGAGAAATAAGAAAAGAATTACTGCTGGGGTTTCTAGTCAATCACCATGTCCCTTACTTTTCCAGGTATAAGAAACCTGTTCTCTTCAGGCTGTTCTGCTTCTCTAGGGATCTGTCTCATGAATCCTGCCCAACTATGTTATTAATCTTGAAATTAGAAAATCAAGTTTCCTGAACAAGACAAGAATATTAGGCTCAATTTTCTTAACAGACACTGCTCATGGGGATTCAGTTTTTGTTCTGTGAGGACAAGGGTGTTTAAACCAGATTACTTGCTAACAGTACTCTTTTCAAATGGCTCTGTGCAAACTGCATTTACCATTTCATGTTGCAAAGTCATAGTTTGGCTTTAAAAAAACCAAACAGATCCATAAACGAAGATCAATAGGACAGAGCTAACCCTCTAGAAAATACAGCAGCTGGGTATATTATTCCAGTTTCTGAAGTGAAGGAAAGTTTTCCTTGAATTCCAAGAGTAAGTATTTATCAGGAGATTTATCAGGAGTTCTAGAAAATATGACACATGAAAATATTTATCTCAGAAATTTAAGTTAATTCAACTTTTAAGAACTTTCAAACACATTGCAAAGAAAAAAAAAAGCAAAATAGTTTCTTCTGTAGGATGGAAAATCTTTTTCTTCTTACAAGTAAGAGAAATACACAGATTGTAGCATTTTTAAAATTGTTCTGTAGAGCCATTTCTATAGATTTCTTTGTATCCTTTAATTGGAATTGGATGTTTCTCTCCTGATCTGTTTTTTAATTTCAGTCGGGATGCCTTGAAATTGTCCTGACTCAATAATAATCCTAGAATTTGCATTAGAAGATTGGAAAGCATAATAAATATTTGCATGCACTCTACAGTACTCAGAGAAGTCACAAATATGATCTATAGTGAAGAGCAGCAGCACCTATTACATGAGTTACTGTTACTTGATGTTCTGGCTTGAAAGCAAAACCAGTGAGAGGCTCCAAGTTCAGAAACACAATTTATTAGGAAAAGGGAAAAGAAAACTAAAAATACATGCAATAATACAAAAGAAAAAAAAAAAAAAAACCACTGACAAAGTCAGAATACAACCTGACAGGGGCAGATGTCTTTTTGTTGAAGAAGTGATCCTGTAGAAATGGGTGTAGTTTTCCTCTAAAGATCCAGTAGAAAAGACAGTTGTTCCTTTGGGACCCAGTGGAAGGAACTGCTCTGTTGTCCTGAAGTCTCAGGTTATATCCAGTTAGGAATGCTTGGCTCCTCCCTCTGGGCAGAGCATCTCACAATGGGATGCTGTGATTTTTATCAGTCATGCAGTGACAGTCAATAGCCCATTAACAGCAGATGTCTCCCCAGAGGGAGGATTGTTTTGTGGAAGAGATAAAGAAAACTGCCCAATTAACAGAAGATAACTGCCACACCTTTAACAGATGGCAAATAGAATACACACTGCCTTGGAATCCAGGACATTTGATAACTCCAAGTCTTTCAAATTAATGGAAAAATTCTGACCTCCACTTACTGATGGGATGTATAGATACCATCTTCCTCCTTTCCAAAAATAAGCCTAATAATGGGAGAAACCCTCTATAGCTGTTTATTCTTTTGATAAATATGTAAGAGTTTTGGCTTAATCATCTATTGTAATTGTATGTTTAGTGAAGTGTTCAAGACCTAATCCTCCATTCTAGGCCAAATTACATAGGCAATTTCTTTTATATTTTCCTTTCCCAAATTTTATTCCATATAAAAGTGTTCCTAAGTCAATTTCAATAAATTTTGAGTGTGTTTCACAATATGTGATCTAATTATTTCTCTGTCTATATCAAAGAATGCAATCATACTCAGCAAGATAATATCTTTTCAACATTGTTCTGCCTGCTGATTGGAGTATTTTTGCCTTCTTGCCTTCTAGGGAAAATTTGAGTAAAAGAAAAAAAAGATTTCTTTATTTGTATTCCAAAAATAAAGATAGGGAAGAGGTTCCTTTATTTGCTTCATCTGACCTACAACTGTAACAAAAACTCAGTTTGCAAGAAAAGTGGCATTTGTTTGATTCTAGTTTATGCTCCTGCACCTATGCTCAGACAGCTTAGAAACATTGAAAATCAAAGGTCAATGGATATACTGTCAAGGTATACCTGTATAAGGACAGCTGCACGACAACTTGGAATAATCAGGCACTGTAATAGTGGTCAGTACAGAACAGAAAAATTACAAGAAAAAAATACGGCCTTCAAATATAAAAAAAAGACAAAACAAAGGGGATTTTTTTACAATGATAATGGAAAATGGTTTCCTTTTCTCTCTGGAAAACAGGAATGAATGGATATTTGTGTTTCAGCTTGGAGTCAAGTCAATTTTTAAATTGAAATCCTAGTGTCTAAGGAATTTGATTTCAATCTAGAGATACTTCTTCATGGTCCTTTGAATCCATAATAGTTTTTAAGCAGCTAAGATTGCTCAGTACTGCATTCCTTTGTCAGGATTATTTGGCTGCTAAACCAAATTGGTGATTTTTAAGAGTCAAGTTAGGAGAAACATCTGCATGGTAAGCACCTTCATTGTGTCTAGTTTCAGTTATTGCTAAACAGAGTCAAAGCAAATGTCTAGGAAAAAAAACCAGGTACACTTGTTAAGAGATTATTTCTTTACTGTACCTAATCTGAGCATTTTTTGCCTCTTTCAAGGAAAACGCAAAGTAATATCTGAGTGAAAGGGTCAAGATTTTACTTTGTAATTCAAGTCTGATCTTTAGACAGGTGCTGTGAATTGATGACATCACAGCCAATTTATTTGTGCAAAAATAATTAATAGGAATTAAACCCCAATATGTGTGATTTTTTAGAGAGTATTCAATCTTAATTGCCAAAGTCTGAAGTTGCCTGTATTCAGGTATTGTGTTATATATACTATATTCTTTTTTTCTTATTTAATGAAAATTTACAGAGACTGTAGTCTTTGCCCAGAAGAACTGGATTCAAAAGTCTACATATTACCTGGGAAATCAAACATAAAATGCCAAAATATTCCAGTACCATATACTTTACAGCATTCTGAAATGGTAACTTGCTACTTTAACTTTTAAGAAAGTATTATTCTAACTATTTTATGTTATTGACAACAGGTATTTTTTTTCAACATTGGAGTAAACATTTTTAAATGTTTTGTGGAATATTTAGCCCAAATTGTGGTTCTTCTTCTAATAATTTTTTCCTTACTCTTTAACATGTTGAGATATAAAGTGAACATCCTGATATTTTACTTAATAATTTATTCTATTTTCTGAAATTTACTCAAGGAGACCTCTTTTTTGAGACAAAGAAAACCAAGTGATGATAGTGGCTTTTGATTAACAATGAGAATAGTTCATCAGCTGGGAACAATAACTCAAGCTATAATTTAACTATAACATCACAATAACTTAAGCTTCTATTGCTAGAGATTTGTGTGTAGCAAGAATGGAAGAAACCCTCTGTCTTTTCATATGCATAAGAAAAGAAATACAATTACCAGTAAAACTTCCTCTACTTTACAGGATATAATTTTGGGAAGAGCATTATGTTAAGTTCCATTTTCACAGATTTCACAGAATATAAAGACAGTGAATTTATAAACAATGAAAGCAGAAAAAAATCTACTTGTTTTACTTATAAATTACAGTAATTAGTTCAACAAGATTAACACTATGACTTGACTCATTTGTCTTCATAGAAATAAGTAAGCAATTAGAAATAATCAGATACCGAGACATATAATATCTAGTTTGCTTTGATGTATTTGAATTTTTTGAATATAAGCTGTAGAAATCCATATGTGTAAAACCTCTACTCTTCCAACTTCCTTCTATGTAAGAAAATTCTCCTTTTGCTCTCCCTCATGAGCCCCTTGGTTATCTAATTATTAATATTAGACTTCAAGAAGATGTTGTAGCATACATTGATGCTAGCTACTGGATCAAATTATCTTTTCTAAGAGCACAGGGGATCAAGGGCTACTGTCATCAATATGCAAGTTACAGTAATGGGAACAAAACACCATGTGTGTGAAAGGGCAAATGTAAATTATGAGTTAGGTGTGAATTATATCAGACAGCCTTTGGCTTTGTTGCCCTACCTTGACAATTCACTTGCTAGGGGAATAATTTAACCAAATTAGAACCCTCTGTCATGTCTCTCTAGGGGTCCTACTTGTCTTTCACAACAAGAAATGAAATGAAACATCGAACTAAAAGGGAATTTAAGCACAAATCATTTTTATGACCACAGGTATTTTCCATTATGTCACTTTCAGGCTAAGGGAATTCAGGCACACTGCATTTTCTAAGATATGTGTTAGCTGAGATGGAAATACAAAGATAAAAAGGGGAGGGTTTGAAGGTGGACTTTAATCTTTCACTTGCATTTCCTCAAGGACACATTCTTCCTTGAGATTTGCTTTACATTCTTTAGTAACAGGAAGTACAATAAAATGTCCACAATTAATCACTGGTTACCCTATTTCTGAAACAATTGCAGTATTTGACAAGTTCAGTGAGATATTCTTCACATTACTTGATAATGGAGATATATATGGTTTGCAGTATTCCTAGAGAAAAAACTCACATGAAGTGTTATTTCAGGGTCATCATGGGTTCAAGCAGACAGGCAGATCCAAACCAATCTATTTAACTCATTACTTGGAATAATTAAGTACTTTAATATTAAAGAATTAAGTCCTATTTGCAACTAAAATAAACAAGAACTGGGTCAGAATATCTGGTTTCTTTATCTTGTATCTTTTCTTGCCCCTAGATTTTTATTTTATTTATAGATATTCCTCGTCTAACTTTAGTTATGTTGCTAAATTTTTTGCAGCATAAATACTTTCAAGTTGCAAAGAATGAAGAAATACTTGAGTTTTATATAATTAAACTAAAGAGAAAGTGGTATAGCAGTTCAGAAAATAAAAGATTTTACCAGACAGGGAGATCAACCTTGACCTTTAAACAAAAACTCAGCAAAAACATCCCCTAAGAACATGAGTAATGATTTGGGCAAGTGCTCAAATATGACCTTCATATTTCTTTTATATTAAGTAAAAACGAAAAATGAAAACTCAAAAATAAAACCCAAAACAAAACCCACCAAAAAAATGCCTTAGCAATATATTTCTTCCTCAAAGCTGGAAACACAACATTACTTGCTTTTTTTCATGTCTTTCAAAAGCCTAGTTGCAAGTATGAACTTGGGAGAGCCCAAATTATATATTCAATTATTCATTAGTAAAGTCAGATAAATAAAATGTGCAATAGATTTTTTTCAAACTTGTAGTTCTTTGGGTGTGGAGTAGAGGTGACATTTACAATACAAAATTATTTAATGCTTCTCATTTGTCTAAACATTGAATGCATGCTTTTAGCTAGTCTGATACCTGTTTTGTGTCAACGTTGTAACTACAGACAGCTGCATTCTGTATTGTAACTTTAGTGTGGGGGTTTTGGCTGGGACAATACTGGGTAAGTCTGACAGGCATTGGAAAGACATTAATAACTTCCAGATTTGATTTATGTATATTACTTGCAACAGTGATAGTAAAGACGTGGGGACTATAGAGTAGTGAAAATATGCCTTCAGGTTAATGTAAAACATATTTCTATCTGCAAGTGAAATGCACACTGAAAACTTTGGATCTGGGTGTGAATTGTGATCCACCAGTTGTCAGAGTCTGGGGACTGACTTATGGCATGGAATATTGTCAATTTTTTTTTGTATAATATAGATTCTAGTAATAGGCCAAATTCCAAATCACCTCTGGTAGCAGTTAGCCGGGAAAGCTTGCTGTAGTCCTATTCATGTAATTGCATCTGATATATCTGAAGGGCAAAGTATTATAACCTCCATTTCTTATATAGGAAAGTTTAGGGAATGACAGGTTAGTAATTTTTCAGGTCATATGGCACAATCAATAGCAGGGAAAGAGAGAATACCTGTTCACTTGATGTGCTGATTCTAACTCTTAAATCTTTTTTCGAGTAAGCTACACATTTGTCCATTTCACTAAGAAGTAGCACCCATCTTACACAGTCCTGTGACAAAGTGAAATGTCCAGCAGTGTGATGTCTAAATCCTTCTGTAAGATGCTGGTCACACTCAGCAGTTCAGAACTGTCTGGCTGCTTGGCCAATCGAACCCCGAATGGCCTGAGTTCTGTAGAACAGTCTTTCTGTTGTTAATGCCTTTATCAGCAATCTCCCATGTTTCCAAGATTTAGCTATGAGTTTGGTTCCTGGATTTCAGGCTCTTTCCACTAGTAGGAACAGACTGAACTAGTTTTCCATTCATAAATTTACAGTCCTTGAAGAACAGTATTTTTTATAGGTGTTTTTAATTAAGTTTGCAGTAGAGTTTTTGTTCTGAGGGTAGGAAATGTGAAATCTCTGAAGATTTTTATTTTTGTGCACAGGGAGTAACTGGAGGCTTATTCTGAGGGCATGTTTAAATGAAGGAAAATGCTGTGGCATAGGCTAGGCACTATGGCAGCCAAGTCAGATTCTGTCTGAGGAGTATTTTTCTGATCTGTTGTAATTTATCTCTCTTAGTTATTGCAGTCTGAAAGAATCAATATAGTTCTTGGGTTATTTTCCCTTGAAAGTGCTTTAGTTCTAATAAAAACTAATGCAAAGAAGAGACAGGACCAGACAAATGAAGGACAGGCTCAAAAATCACCACAATAACTCCCATCTGTTATTTGTTCTCAGTTTTATCACTGTCTTGCTATGTCCCCTATCAATGAAAATACCTGACCACGGAAATTTATTTCAAGCTAGGGAGTGGGATTTCTGAAAGACTGCATCATGATTGAGTCATCAGTACATGCATTCAAAGGTGAAATAGCGGTAGCATTTGTCTACCTTCAGAGTGGAGGTGATGCAGAAGAAGTTGTCTGTCCACTGACACAGAAGTAAACAAGAATCAGACAGTATCCTTTACTATACAGATTTCTGATAAGAGAACACCACAGTAAAAATGAAAATAACTACTACCACACTAAGTCCTTTCATTCAAGCTTCAAGAGAATAACCACAAAGTGGCATCCTGACTTCGGGGGAAAGAGCCCACACATTTATGCAGTAAGTGCATAGGTCAGGTTGTCTCAAAGTCCTTTCTAAAATTCACTCCTGATCCTTAGTGTACCACATCATCAATTCAGTGTAAGTTACATTGACTCCTAATCTATACTATTTCTCTGCTAGCTGTAACATAGGTATCTTTATATTGTGCATTGTTTGGTGTAATGTACTAGTCGTTCTTTTGTTTTATCCTGTGTAGTAAGTGACTCTGGTTTTTGTCTGTTAATATCCTGTCTATTCAATAAATAACTCATTTTATAATATAACCTGATCTGTCATTCTTGAGAATTCATGAGCCAGAGCAATTTAGGTGCATGTCACCTGAGTAGAGCTGCTGCCAAAAATCTGAGCCTAAGGCAGGGCTTGTCTAATGCTCTCACTCAGTCCACATTATTGGCATAGTCGGCAGGATACTGTTGTCTGACCCAAAGTGCCTTTGACAATTCATAACATTATTAGCATGCTCAAAGGCACGATGGCAAATTATTTAGAAAAACAGACCAAATGCTTAGCAGATTACCTACACGGGCATAGTGTTCGTATAGAAACTGATGACCCTTGGCCAGTAGATAACTGCTTTGAGTGGGGAATAATGCAAGAGAAAATACATGAAAAGCAGGAATTGATGAAAGATAAACCAGGAGAAAATACAATTTGTCATGAACTACACCATGTTTAAAATCTGCTTGCCAATGGAGGCAACAGATGATAAAATGACAAACTGAAACAACAGGTAAAAGGATCCAAGGAAAAAAACAAAAACCTTGAAAGAAAAATTGAAATTAACATTATTTAAAAACCTCAAATCTTTAGATATTAAACACATTCTAGTTAATAATATCACCCGAGGATGGGGATGGTGATATTTGTAAAAGGTCTGATGAAATTAATGATGACAATGTTGAATTAGATTTTCACAAAAGCACAGAACCGTCACCTCAGAGAGAGGAAGAAATTCCAGAATTTAAAAGGAAACCCAGTGAAATTAAAGTTCAGTAAGACTGAACTTTCTGAAGAATTCAAAGGAGATCAGAGGAGTAATAGGTCCATTCCATCCATAACATTATTGGCACAGTCATTGCAGTATATTCTTCCCTGGACAGAAGTGCCTTTGACTACACATAACACCAGAATGTAGAAAAATGCTAAATTCTGAAAATGCAGAGTACCATATATGTACTTGTGGATTATATATATTTATCTTCTCCTGTGATGGAACTTGGCAATGAGTTTTCATTTCAGCTGAAACTGAATAACTGCAGAATCTGTTTATATGGGTCTGCATGGTGAGAATATGTAATTTGATCTTGTGTGGGTTTTTTGGGTTTTAAGGTTCTTTCCTTTGGTAAAAGTGAAAACTGCCGTTCATTTTAGCAACCATGGTTAGCAGTTAAACAACTGCGCAACTTCATTTAAAGGCTACAAACTGTTCCACATTCTTTTTTAAATGAATCAAGAATTGTGACTTCTAAAAAAAAATATAATTGATGACTTGTCCAGCCGTCCCAAGGGGTTGTTTAAATACATTTCTAGCTACTTACTATACTTAGGGGAAATACATATTCATGAAAGAACATGATTTGTTGATAATAAATTTCTCCCATCTGGTATGAGAAATTGAAGATTCATTGTTATTATCTTTATCCTGAACTCATTGGTATGTTGCAACTTTGGAAGTTTAACCTCATGCAGAAACCTGCATGGGCTCTTAGAAGTAGACCGTTTTATTAGAAAATGCACCAATACTGAAGACATTTCATCAGAACAATACCCTTAAAATTGTAAGTCATAAAACTGTTAGGAAAAATTTAAATGGTTCTTCTGCATTCAGCATTTTCATGATGCTTGTAAATATCCATGGTCACCATGGATAAAATAGAATAATAAAATAAAAAAGCCATTAATTGTTATTTTCTTCAGTTACACCCTGTCTTTTTGCACTGATTATTTGGCTCTAGCTGTCTGATTTCTCCAAGTCATAAAATATCAATAACTTATTAAAATGAACAGAAGTGTTAACAGTGATTGAGAACAGAAGTGATAACAAAGCAGTTTCAAAATTGTTTGGAGTAGGAGCAACTTCTATAAGAGCTGGAATAAAACACCAGTCCTTTTTTTTTTTTTGTGGCAGTGGTTATTTTATGATAGGTCAGTAGTAGCATGCCTTGGACTCCTGTAAATGATGAAAACTCCTATGAATTATGAAAAGCAATTTTTTGATCGCTTATTTTCAAATACATTCTAAAGAGCACCAAAAGGATGAACTGACATGCCTCATTTTATCTTGCTTACAGAGTGGTATATTTGGTTCTAGTATTTGCATTTCACACTGCATGTGGGAAATGGATTTGTAGAGAGTTCTCAGGGCCTGACAGCAGGCCCACACAATATGCATCTGTATGCAAACTTTGAGATAAGAAATGCTGACTTAGAAATGCCATGGAATAGGATAGACATTGTTGAGAGAGAAATGGAGCTAGAAAAAAGTTTCAAAGGATGGCCTTGCAAATAAGACTAGATATTTTGGAGAAATAGAACTATGAAAGATGCATTGTAGTAGGACCCACGAGGGGTAGTTTTAGATGATTGTCTTTAAGGCATCTACAGCATGGTGTGGCAAAAAGCTGATAGGCCAAGAAATGCTTATAGTGTATTGTAATTAGGAAATAGGTGGCTTCTGATTGATAATTGCATGAATTATAATATCTGTATTGTCTCACCCTTCTCATGAGACTGAAAATGGAATAAAAGTTTTTAAAACACCTGTCAGTTGCCCCATCTCTGGGTCAGGAAAAGGGTTTTGTCTGACAGCTGTATAGTTCTATTTCTTAATGAACATATGAAGTCAAATGAGATGTTTCAAGAAAAGAGGACAGATACTCCATTCAATAAGTTCAGTTTCTAAGTTAATTTCTTATTCTGCATGAAACTGTGAAGGCATCTTTCAATTTCCAGACCAGATAAACTAAAACCAGATAATGAGAAGGAAAAAATAAAAGGGAAAATGCTGACTGGTAAAGTCCATCATCTAGATGGTCATCATAAGGTCCATCATGAAGATGATGAGATATGAGATAAACAACTATGAAGAAATTGATTTTATGCTGTAGTATCTGGAAAAGAATATTTTCTTCCTATGTAATGGAAACCTTCTTTTCAGTATCTATATGAAGATTCTCAAGCAAAATATCCTTGCCTATTAAAATTGTGAATATTTGCCCGCATGAAATGCTACCTTTTTTTTCTGAGATTTTAAATGACATAGAAGTTGATATCCTCCCACCCTGACTTCTTCAGTCTTTTGCTCAAGTGCTCTGTATTTACATTTGGTTTAGTTAAATGTAACTCCAGTTGCATGCATTGAATTCTGCTGATGTTAGGTGATCTTAGCATAGATCACGACTGGACTTCAGACCCTAAAGAGGAACAATGCTTGTCTTCTTGTCTTCACTTGGTAAATGAGAGAATTTATAATCCTAGTTCACCATTACTATACTGGCTATGCGACCAAAAAAAGTAGCTATACCCAAATATATTTTTGGGTTATAAATTAAAATTCATGGCTGGTGCAATCTTGTCCTTCAGTGAGCAGCAGAAAACTGCTTGGAGACTAAACTGCTTTGAAGAAGACTAAACTGCTTTGGTTTGGGTTTTTTGGTGAACTCAAGGTAAGTCACGTCTGGAAAGAATGATTTCCAGACTGTACATGAGAGAGGACAAATGTTAGGCCACTGGGATTGATCAATTCTAACTCTTTCTCTGGCAATAGATTTTTAACAGGAACTCCCATGAGCAGTCCCAGCTCCTATCTTCTGTAAAATCTGCAAGTTGTAGGAACTAACAGTGTAAATATATTGGTCATGTTTGGTATTTCAGCACAAAACCCTCCCTGCAATCTCCAGCTGACAATGCAGATGCTGAAGTACCAGATGGGTAACACTGTTGTAAAAAAGTGATTCTTCTTTTTTCCTGCTAAAGGCATTCACATCAGTTACTGTGTGACATGATAAACATGTAATGCAGTGCTGAATTTCATTTGCTCACTTGCCTATATTAGAGAAGAATTCACTGTAATATTTCAGGGGTGACAGCCTTGTCGTACAGCAATCTAGCTTTTCTTTCTCTCATAGACCAGAACTATTACTGATGATGTTAAGCATGAAAGTGAAGCTTTAAAAGAAATTCTGAGATTTTAAAACCCACCATAAATTCTTGATAGTAGGAGGAATCTTGGAATTGACTGTTTCTGCATGCATACATTTTGATGTCATGTGAAGTAAATTTCCACTGCATTTTCATATTTGGGTGAATCAGGGAGAAAGTGATAACCCCAAAGATGACAGGTTAGTAGATGAAAATTAGAACTGGAATTAAAGAACAAGTGATATCAAAAAAGGGGTACTTCTCCCTGAGAAATAATAAGAGCAATTCTAGAGACAGCAGGCAGCAAAAAGCATAAAGTCAGTTCATCAATATAATAAATTGCTTGGAATTGCTTTTGTATTTCAAATTTTAAAAAAAAATCTCTTCGCTATTAACCACTGGCTAGTTGACATGCTAGATTTTCACAGCAAGCGTTAAGTTCTTTGCTAGTGTTACTTACAGTGAGTCTTCACTGGTGGAAGTAGATACTGATGACTGCTACAGCAAGAGATGTTTATTACTTCTATGAAATGAAATAGACTATAGCTTCTTATTAGGGAAAAAACTTTCATAATGGAAGTCTACTTTCATGGTCTTAATGGAAAAGAAAAATCCGTTTGTGGTCCTTAAGAGGGAGCAGCTACTGTGTTTCCCTGTGAGAAGGACTCGTTCCCTTTCATTAGCTTGCAAGTTAAATATCCTAACCTTATGGCCTAGTATCTCTCATACTATTCCAGGCACTTGAGTGACATTATAGTGTCATTGAAATAAGAAAGGATACTGAATTATGTTTTCCATTTAAAATCTCTTATCTCTCAGATATGAAACAAGATTTTATATTAAAATACCAACATTTTTTTTAAAAACATCTGAATATTTGAAAGAGACATTTTTATGCACATTACACTCGCATTATTTTCCTACAGCTATATAGGTGGGGTTCTATGAGCTATGTCCATAAGACTTCTTACTTTTCCCTGAAAATGCCTCAGCATAAAAAAAAAAAAATCCTCAAAAAATTGGAAAGCAATCTTACTTTTGTATTTGCCTTCTTCGTATATCATCTTGTCTTTCCTACATACCCTACAAGAGATAATATTTTCTGTTTTTGTTGCACAGGAAAATGACAATAAGTACTTTGTCAAAGGCTGTTGGGTAAATACTGTAGTGTTAGCACAACCAATGCCAGATGTGGAGCACATAAGGGATTAAACTCATTAATAAACTCCTCTTACCCAAACACTACACATGGGAATTTGTGAAAATCAACAGTTCTTGTTTCCACATTTAACATGGTATACTACTAAAACTTCTCAGTATTCCTCTTGGTAAAAAATGAAGGTGCCCATTCCTGTTTGCATAAGCAGGGAATTATACTAGAGTCAGGTAGATCAATAAGAAGAAAAATTAATGGGGCCTAGAAAGAATGTTCTGGTAATCTACATTGCTATCAAAGTCCCACTGTATCCTCATATCAGGAATCATCAATGCAAAACCATTCCACACAAAGATGTTACACCATAGACATAGCCATAAATTTCAATGCTATTAGGTTTTAATGATAATATCTGAAATTCTCCTGCATATTATATATGTAGGTAAAGAGTGGCTTGACTGGTGACTGGTGTCCTTTTTTATTTTTTTGGTGACACTTTAAAATGTTATTTACCTTCCTAAAGTTTATGTGAGCAGATTTAGGGTGGCCATATCTATTTTTTGCTGCATTCTAGCTACTAAAAAGAGGAAAGATATTGGCCATAAAACTTGCCTGATAGAAAGCGTTTTCTTGCACTGTAATGTCTGGTGTAAATTTCTGTGCAACAAGACATTCTTGCACATACATGAAATTTTGCATACATACATGAAATTCTGTTGCATCCCCTGGCTTAGCTTCAGAGTACCTCATCACCAATTTAGGAAATCACTGGCCTTAATATCACCTAGAGTGACTGTCATCTTTCCTCCATGGAAGTGCATTGACAGGAATAATGATGCACAGTAAGTGGGAAATTCTTTAATGAAATATTTTTGGTTGAGGGTTGTAACTAGAAAACTCCTCTTCAGTGAAGCAATCATATCTGTCCTTGAATGTCCTCAACATACACTACAAAGTTTCAGGATACAGCGCAGAAGAATTACGTTTAGACTAAATTTTGGCTTTTATCTTCTCCCTGGCAGGCAATGAACTGAAATGTAATTAACCCTTTCATTGTGTTAGATTTACAACACAGAATATTCATATGGAGGACACTTCTGTGAACCCTCTTGTATTTGACAAAATTTCGAGAGAGAACAAAAGCAGTTGCACATACTCTCAAAGTTATTTTTATGTCTAAACTCCTACATTCCTCATAAATTCAAAGCTGAAAACACATAAAATTCTAACATTTATGTTTCATTTTCAACATAATAGTTTCATATTTCATCTTTACTGCAGCAATCTCCAAAAAAATTTCTTATATATGACTGAAGGATCAATTTTCCCTGTTGAATGTGAATCTGGTTTAACTTTTTCAAAACAGCCCTGTCTTTGTGCACCATTCTTCTACCACATTTTACTTCCTCTAATAAGCTGTTTGGAGTTTGTCTTTTGATTTGGAGCTCTGTTGCATCAGTCGCCACCCACTTTATGTCTATTTATTGATCTATTGAAAACATCAATGCTGTTCTGTTTATGGTCTGTAGACCAGACTTACTTACTAATGTCAGGAATATTTTAATGAAATCCTGTGAATTCAGCAATCAATATTTCCAAGTAGTTCTACATCTATTAATGCATTCCATATTTCAAAAATTCTGTTATTTTCTGCTCTTAATACTTAAAAATTATATTTCTATTCATTGGAGGTTAGGATTTGTTCCTTTTTTCCACTCTCATAGAGATTTTTTTCTCCTAGTTTTTGCCTAAGAGACTGGAGCAATGGATACTTAAAAGAGACAAAGGATGTGGCCAAGATGGGGGGAGAGGTGAAGCTGGCTGCAGCCTCTTATCTGGGAAGCTTTCTGTCTTGGTTTGAAAAGTCAGGTGTCTTAAGAAGGCAGGAGCCTCTCTTGAAATGGAAAATGTAAACCCCCTCCCTCTGAATTATTATATTTCGAAATTAAGGGGCTCTCAGGCAAAGATACGAAAGTAGGAATAACAGTTCTTTATTAGGAAAAATAATAAAAAGTTTTAAAAAATTTAAAAAAATAAAAAAAAATTAAAAAAAANTTCCTGGAGTGACAGATGTTGAAGTAGTGATCCTGTAGGAGGGTGTAGTTTTCCTCTGAAGGTCCAGTAGTGGTGTACATGGGCCAAGTCTTCCTCTGGGAATTCAGTGAGAAAAGGCTGTTTGTGGTGTTCCAAATCTCAGATTATATTCAGGTAGGAATGCTTGGCTCCTCCCCCTGGGTGAAGCATCTCAAAATGGGATGATGTAATTTTTATCAGTCATGCAGTGAGATTCAGTGGCCCATTAACAGAAGATATTTCTCAGAGGGAGGACTGGTTGTGGAAGAGACAAAGAAAACTGTCCCACCTGGTTTTAACAGGTGGCCCAATTAACTGAAGATAACTGCCCCAACAGATAACAATAGAATACACACCCCCAGCCACATCTTGCATTTGCAACCTAAGACACTTTCTCTTGGTAAGTGTAGAGATACTGCAAGATTTTGGCTGGAGGGTCAGGGGCTGGGCTCGTCCCTAGCTCGCTCTCTCACACTCAGGACTGGAGGGGAGCAGTTGGTTTGCTGCTACCATGGGGAGAATTTGTTGCCACCACGTCCAACCCTTTACTTCTTCTCCTCATGGGGCTGAGCCTTTGGTCATAAGACCAGAAGTTGAACTGAGACCTTTCCAACATCTGACCTCATGGCAAAGGACCCTCACCATCCACTGGGTGCCTCAGGGGACCCCCAGCCCCGACCACCCCCAGAGGGAGTGTCTCTGAGCTGCCACTGCCCAGCCACAATGTTTTCTACTGCTGCTTAGGTCTTTTTTCTTTTTGCTACGCTTTTGCCTAATATCCTGTGCCCGCCCGGACACCCGGCGGCTCCTGGCACAGCTCTGAAGGGGGTTTTTTTGCTATACTTTGTTTGCCACCCCAGGATGTGCTCACCTCTCCCCTTCCGGCCCTCTGCTCCAAGTCTCGTGCTACAGCCCATTTCAGTGCCATGAGGGACACCAGGACCATCTCCCTCTGCGAGCTCTTAAAGGAAGCCCCTTCCGTCTCCCTCCCGCTGACGGAGCCGCCATTAGCGGGAGGAAGGGCCCGCGCTCGGGCCGCAGCGCCCCCTGCAGCTGCAGGGGAATCGTCGCACCCGACCCGCCGAGACACAGCGCCCCTGCTGGCTGTGACCGGAACTGCAGCAGAGGGGAAAGGGCCAGCTGTTGTTGGGCCTCTGTTTTTTCCTGCTTGTTGTTGCTGCTGTTGTTGCTGCTTGTTTGCCTTGTTTTACATATATATATATGTATATTATAGTAACAAACTGTTATTTCTTTTCCCATATCTTTGCCTGAAAGCCCCATCATTTCAAACTTACAATAATTTGAAGAGAATGGGACCATATTTTCCACTCTAAGAGAGGTTTCCACCTTCCTATTGCTAATCAAATTTTCATATCACTGCAATGCAAAATTTGTACATTTTCTGAATGCATGTTTTAAAGAACTTGTTCCTCTGAATCTGGACGCAATTAAAATTTTAATAGTAAGGGTAAAAATTATTTTGTACACTGCAAAATACGAACTTTCCAACACAGCTTACTGCTATTCAGTAAGAGCTATTCAAAGACTGGCTTTATAGTAAGTGGCATACAAGATCTTAGATAAAAATTTCTACATGTTATCAGTGATAATTTGAAAAACATATGTTCTCCCAGTAGTGTTCCAAGTACTAGTTGCAATGAAGTAAAAAATTGATGATGATTATTATTTTCTGGGAAGTAAAAACCCCCACCATCCCTCACAGTATCAATTAGTCAGATATTCCAGGCTGCAGGCTTGTTATTTTGAATGTTGCAATTGCAATAAAATTTTGAAAAAAGAAATTGCAATGGAATTTTTCTGTTAAATGTCTTTTGACTCTGATGTGTAATGGAGTGTCTACACATAAAAGTTACCATTTCCATTAAAATTCACCGTCTCAAGCTGGCAAAATGTCTCGAACATAAGCAGGATTAAAATACAAGCCCTGTCTTTTATGTGGGGGTTACAGAAGCATTCAAGCATGTTTTTTTAAAGTTAACAGTTTTATGTATGTCATCTCAGAAATTCAAGTTCTTGAAGTTGTTAAACTGTATGCATTGGGACGTCACACCTTTTAATGTATATCAAAAAGAACAATGAATAATTCTGCATTGTTTGCCTCATTACTACAGCTTTATTTGAGACATCTTTAATTTTCATTTGTTGTACATACTTTCTGCCAATATTACAGAATAATAAGGTAAACCAACATTAAACCAACATTATTCCTCTCTACTCAGAAATTCTGATGTCACACCTGAAGGGCTGTGTACGGCTCCACAGTACACAAGATAAGTGAACATTCTGGAGAGAGTTCAACAGAGTGCCACAAGCATGATTAGAATACTAGAGCATGTCACATGTAGGAAAGGATGAAAAATGGAAATAACCTGGAAAGGAGAAGGGGATCTTATTAATGTATATAAATACCTGGAAGGAGGGTGTAAAGAAGAGGAAGGCAGGCCTTTTCCAGTGGTGCCCACCGACAGTGGGTCAGTGGGTACTGTCCTGGTTTCAGGCAGAATAAATTTTCTTCCTAGTAGTCAGTACAGTGATATGGTTTGAATTTAGTATGAGAAACATTTTGATAACACATTGATGTTTTAGTTTTTGCTGTGTAATGCTTACCCTCAACCAAGGACTTTTCAGTTTCCCATGCAGCCAGTGAGGTTCTGCACAAAAAAGCCAGGAGCAAACATGTCTAGCTAGGACAGCTGATCTGAACAGACCAAAATGATATTCCACACCACAGAAGATCAAGCCCAGTATATAAACTGGGGACAGCTTCCTGGGAGGGGCCGGGCACTCTTCAGAGACTAGATGAGCATCAGTCAGAGGATGGTGGGCAGCTGCATTGTGCACCACTTTTCTTGGGGTTTATTCCTCTCTCTATTCTCTTTTATATCACCATTATTGTTACTGCTATCATTGCAATAATTAATCAATTAGTAAATTGTTCTCATTTCAAGCAATGAATGTTATTCTTTTTTTCTGATTCTCATCCCCACCCCACTGGGTGTAGAATTGAGTGAAAAGCTGCCTGGTATTTAATTGCCAGCTAGGGTTAAACCATGGCAGGCACAAACTGGAATACAGGAGGTACCATATGAACTTCAGGAAACACTGTGAGAAAACACTAAACATCCCATAGGTCCCTTCCACCCCATTTATTTTGTGATTTTGTGGTTTTGTGAGATGTTCATTTTTTTAGAATGTGTGTAAATTCGAATGGAAGTTTTACAGGGCTTAGTGGCTCTGTAGGAAAGGAGACAGCAACTGTTCAATGTTTTAATTTTCTGACTAATTTTTCTGTTAATCTTCAAAAATTTTATTTTGGCTTAGATTCTTGAGAGTAACTCATGTTTCCTTATGACCATGTTAGGGTCTGGAATATTGTTTTGTTATTTATTTCCCCCCAGTTTCTAGGATGAGGAATCTTTACTGCCTGCTTGTATTATCTGCACAAACATGCACAAGAGCAGATGAACAAGAATAACAGAAATCTTAGCTGTACAAAATTTCAGAAAATGACATTTAGAACCAATAATTCCTTATTGAAATAAAAAAAAAAATTAAAATTTCATTTTTCAATCAAATATTAAGAATTTAATGGCCTTTTGGTCTTAAAATTTTTTTAACTTCACAGTATAAATTGATATATAATTTTTTAGGACAGAACTGAAGGTATGCTTGCTCTTGTTGCACTTGAGTCATAACCTGATCTTTAACATCTTATCTGTCAAACCTGGGGACAGCCAAAGGTGTCTTTCTGGCTTGATTTTTATTTATCTTAATTCTCAGTTGAAAACTGAGAATTTAGACAGAAAAACTGTGTCTGAACTGTAGGAAAGTTTTGGTGTTGGCATTACAAAGGGGCATGGTTTGGAAAGGAGAATTGTCTAATCTAAAGTCTAGTTAATATATCTTAATTATTATAGTACTTGAATTGTACCATTTCGAGTAAGTAAGCTTGAAAGGGTGAGTGAACCATTTAAATCAATATAATTCCTGTGTTCAAAGGCCAGAGGATGTTGTTTGAAGGCAAATTAAAGAAATTGTAGAAACATAAAAATATGTCTGGAAACCTATTTTCACTTCTCATGACTGTAGTTCTTCAAGGTCCATGCTTTTCATGTGGTGTTTCCTATGCAAGACATTTCTGTTTCAGTGCAATGAGGTGCAGTTTCAGTTAAAAACTTGCCTATGTGTTTGTTTTCCTCCCCAAACAGATGAAGCATGAAGCTGCTTTAAATAAAACCATTCCGCTGCAGAGAATTACAAAACATTTTACATAAGGCCACAGTAATAGCTTGGCTAGGAGAGTGAATCAGTCGATTTTTGAGTGAAAGCTGTGTTGTCTGGGCAGAGTTGTGTTCCATGAGGGGGAATTCTATTGGTTTTGAGAGGCAAGGTTTTGGTTGTGAGGGAACTACAGGGGTGTCTACTGTGAAAAGATACAAGAAGCTTCTCCTGTGTCTCTTGGAGCCACTGCTAGCCAGCTCCAATAGGGACCTGACACTGGCCAAGGCTGAGCTCATCAGCAACAGTGGCAGAAACACTACAACAAATTTCAGAAGGAAGAGATATTGCCATGAAACAGAAGAGGAGTGAGAATATAAGAGAGAAACAACCCTGCAGACACCAAAGTCAGTGGAGAAGGAGGGGGAGAAAGTGCTCCAGGTGCAGGAGTTGAGATTCCACTACAGACTGTGGTGAAGACCATGGTGAGGCAGCTCTTCACCTGCAACCACTGGATGAGCTCTCAGTGGAGCAGCTTACAGTGGAGCCTGTGGAGAATGTCTGAGAAAAAGGCTGAGAGTTTGTGGGCAGCCCATGCTGGAAAAATTTATGAGGAATTTAGTCTGTGGGAGGGACCCCACACTAGAGCAGGGGAAGAGTATGACAAAACAGGAGTGGCAGAGAAAACATGAGATGCTCTGACTGCAGTTCCCATTTCCACGACCATGCACAGCTGAGGGGAGGAGGTAGAGAAAATTGACAATAAAGTTAAGCCTGGGAAAAGGGAGGGGTCAGAGGAAGCTGGTTTTAAGATTCAGTTTTATTTTTTCACTATCCTACTCTGATTCAATTTGCAATAAATTGAACTAATTTCCCAAAGTTGAGTTTGTTTTGTTCATGACAGGTTTCTCCCTGTCCTTATCCTGACCCATAAGCTTTTCATTACATGTCTTAGTCCAGTTAAGGAGGAGAGTGAGAGAGCAACTTGGGTGGTATCTGGTGTTTGTATGGGGACAACCCACCACAGGAGTAAAAATCCTACTTCTTCTAAATGAAAGAAACATGTAAAGTTGTGCTTCCTTCTGTTCCATCATGGTCTGGTCACCATATGGGGCCCTCTGTTCCCCTCAGAAGGGAATTACCCACCAGGATTACCCTTCTTTTCTTTTTGATGTTAGAGGCAGTAATCCTTCTCACATGAAGGATGAATCATAACTGGGAGGCTCACTGGGCAGATAATTTTCTTCTAAATCATCTTGCTGACTCTCTAGATCCAGGAGTTCATACCTATTCTGAAGTGGCTCCTGGCTTGGGAATGGGGGTCGGGAGGAATTTTTATTACTACCTCTGGAATAGAGACCTATTTCCACTCCCCTTTGTCTACCAGGTGTCCTTCTACTGTCTGACAGTGAGAGGCATAGGAGTCCTCTGACTCTTGGTGGGCCTCCCTCAAGGATGGAAGGGCTGAACTCCACCAATCTATTTCCCTTTCACTTTCCCTGATACTCCTTAGTCTTTGTCCTGGTTTAGGGCAAATTTGTGGGAAAACCCCCAAAGGGGCCCCTCCAGAAAACAAACCCACACGGCTCCTCCCCCCAACCAGTTCAGGAAGGATTTTCCTCAGAGAGAGAGAGATGGAAAGATTATCAGGCACAGCACTCCCCAGCACACAGAATGAGCAATACCAGAGGACAAAATGCGTTCACTGCTCTGAAGAGATCACAAACTCAGAGAGTCTCTCCGGTGGATGGTTGCTGTTCCAGTCCCTCTGGCACTGGGAAAGGTGGACCCCTCGGCAGGCTGCAAGGTGTCCTGGATGTTTCCTTGAGTCCTGGCCAGGAACAGGTTCAGAAGGCTCCAAGGGAAGGAAAAGGGGGACGGTCCAGAGAAAATTTGGACTGTTTAGCTAAACTAGCTAGAAGGCAAGAGCAAAGCAAGAGCAAAGCAAGAAGCAAAGCAAAGCAGAAAGAAAAACCCCAAAGCAGCACTAATATACTGCATTGTCTGTCCCGCTGACTGTGGGGGAGTGAGCAAGCTGATAACCAAACGAAACTTCACTGTTCACGGCCAGTTTTGAAGGCACCGAGCACAACATCCAGCACACACAGAACAGACAGCTGGGGATACAAGCATCACAACGTCACCCTAGGACAGTCTTTCAACTTCCTCTCTAACCTCAGCCACTAGTGAAAGGAGATCATTCATCTGTTCATACCGCAGGCAGGTTTCCTCTGCAACGTCCCCTGAAGCCACTGATAAGCTCAAACAGTCTGCACAGGAATGGGTGTCCTTCTTGGAGGGTTCCACTTGATTACATACACTTGTACTAACTACAGTTTTCTATCACATACAAACCATTGTTTACCAGAAATCCTAAAACCTACCAACCAACAGAAACACCACAAACAACACACAGTACACCTTACTAGCAAGAACCCCTGCAACCCTGCCTGCTTGCCCTGCCTGTATGAACTGCCTTGCAAACTATCATGCCACGCCCTCAGAGACATGCCATGCCCCTCTTTGCCCACTCCTGTTCATTGTACTCTGGGTTTCTGCACTCCCTAAAGGCCTCTTTTAATCAGCCCACTATTCAGTGATGGAGAAAGCCCCACCCCAGACCTCAAGACCCTCAAGCACAAGTCACACACCTGCTCAGCATTCCCACAAGCAGCCACTCAGCAATGGAGGAAGCCCCACTCCAGTCCTGCGTGGAAAATGCAATCTTTTGCTTGAGTAGTGTGTTGTTTCATTTTGCCTAAGAACAACCTGTGACCTTACTGAGCTGAGCAAAGTTTGCTTCACTTGTACTTAGCAGAAATACTGATGTGATTCTGGTGATACGAATTAAGCGACTTTTGACAGAAGAAATAATAACCTTGAGTACTAGTTGGTGCACACTTATTCAGTCTGATTTATGTGACATACCAAATGCTACAGCATTTTTAAGAAGAGCCAGTAAATGGTAATTTTGCTTCAATAGCAAGAGCTAAAATTTTGGTCTGTATCTGTGCATACTTGAGAACGTAGTCGGGATTTTGCAACTTAAACAACAAACATATTGTTTAAATTCCCCCTGTTGTGAATTAGCAAATAGTTACTGAAATAGAAAATCAGAAAAATTTAAAAGCAGATGGATATGGTTGTTGACATTCCACTGCATGTTGACTGGCAAGCCTAAAGCACTGAGCTTAGGAGAAAAAAGAAAGGGAGGAGAAAAAATAAATTAATTCAACAAATCTCCCTCCCCTTCACAGAAGAAAATCAGTAATTTTTAAATTTTTAATTTTTAAATTATTCATTTAGTAGTCTTTTCTCTTCCTATTTTACTTACACTTTCTGTTGTAGGCATTTTTCACTTAAGTGCTGACCATGGGAAGAGAGAGGGAGAGATAAAAGTGATGCTGTGATGCAACATGGAGAGAATTTGCCATCATCTAACCTGCATGTCGTAATATTTTTGTAAACAGTGGAATCTCTGCATTATGTTGGCAGATGTTGGAAAGTTCATATTTAGTGAAATTCTTTTGTGGTGATGTTCAACCTCGGTTAGTACATCAATGTGTACTTCTAATTTTTATACACACATAGTATTTTCTGCTCTGATTATGACCTACAGAAGCAGATTCTGCCATCATTTTGGGACAGGTGAAGCCCTCATTCCTGTCATGAAGAGCTCAACACTCCAAATGATATTTTAAGTTTGACACTGCTATTTCCTAATGCAATTGGTAAATACCTAGCCTTTGTTAGTCATAGAAGCTAACAACCTGGCTTATACTCTGGCTTCAAGTGTTCTGGATGTTCAGGGTTTAAGGAATCCATACACTCCTACTCGGGAGCAGCAAAAAGATTTTGTTTTTCTCTCTACCAGTACTTGAGATTATCATGAAGTAATTCAGGGGAGTACAGAACAAGAATTTCAGCCTTACAGTTGACTTAGGATTCAGCACTGGAAATGGCCTTTGTTCTGCTTTTAGTTGTGGTGATCTTGAGACACTAACCATGCTTTGTTAGGTCTGTGTCAAGGAGGCTGTAATCTCAGAAGAGCCCTTGTAAAAATTTTTGTAAATCCAAATGTGGATGTTTGGGTTTATTTTCCAGAAGTTCCACTACCGGAGACCTAGAGATGAAATAAAAAGTAGATGTAAACTTTTTTGTAAAAGTCTAAAAAGGTCACATTAATTACAGTGTTTTTTTACATGCCAATAAATTCTCTTCTCCCATAATTCTAACCACTGTGAAACAAATCACATACATATTAGTCAGGAGTCACATAGTGACTTGATGACAGTAATGTAACTTTGTTTTCTTGAAGTGGTTGTGGGGATGAAGATTAATTAATTTTCTGTTTCTTGAGGAATAAAGAGTAAAAACTAAGCATTAATGGGATATAAAGGAGTACCTAAGATCAAGATATTTACCACTAATTCCTAGTGAATGGATGAAAAGAGAATATTTATAGGTACTTTTATTATGATATAGTTGTGGAAAAAATAATCTGTACCAATCATGTATTGATCAATCTTATGAATATGACTGTGAGGGAAAGAGATATTATGGTTACATGGTAAACACTGGAGAAAAGGTGGTATGAAATATTTGTCTCTTGTAGCAGCATTTTCCCAATGTTTCTTTAAAATGAAGGAGGGCCAAGCAGGTCAAGAGAGGTGATTTTTCCATGCCGCTCTGCCCTTGTGAGATCCCACCTGGAGTACTTAATTCAAGAAGGACCTGGACTAGTTGGAATGTGTCTAGAAGAGGCCATGAAGATGATCAGAGTGCACCTCTCTTGCGAAGAAAGGCCAAGAAAGTTGGCATTGTTCAGCCACTCAGTAGCGGGAAATGTAAAATTTTGTTTCTGCAAAATTTTGCCAAAGTACATTTCAAAATAAGAAGCCCAATGAAAGTAAATGCAAAATGGTTCACAAAGTTTGTTGACAACTAATAACACAGTTAAAAGCAATAATGAGTATTTCTTATAGCTTCAGGGTTTTTCCCAAACTACCCAAGCTCATTTTAGACATTGATCACTAGCACAAGAAAATAGAAGTCACTGAACAGAATCACAGAATAATCTGAGTTGGAAGGGATCCAGAAGTGTCATCGAGACTGATGCCTTAAAAATTTAAAAACAAAACAACACATCTTTTGAGACAATATTAATATAAGGAAGCATAATAATATTAATGTAGGAAGTATAGGAAAGGTGGAATTGGAGGTCTCCAGGGCCAAATATGGAAATATACCCATGGGACATCAGGCACATACAGTTTTGTAAGTTTAGCAAATTAGCACAATTGGCAATCCCGTTAGAAACACAGTTAATGAGGTAATTCCTCCACTTGGTTCAACCTCTGCTGGAGCTCCCCCACTTCTTGTTATTAGCTCTAGTTTATTTATGAGAAAGTGTCTTGGGAGAGTGACTTGTCCTTGGTTCCCCGAAGAAGCAAGATTAGGAGAGGGTCTTTGGAATGTGTATTGTCTAATAAGAAAAATAGTGGAGTTAGCTAGGAACTATATAATTATACAGTACGAGTCTACAGAGCTAAGAATATATATGAAGAATATACAAAAGCAAAAATCATTTTGTCATGAAGTCCAGCTCTTGAGTGAATGGTCCATACAACCTTGGTCTTAATACCATTCTCTAACCAACTGAGTTGATCTCAACACTTCCCCCGTAAGAAGACTGTATTGCTGTTACAATTCCTCATTAGGGCTTTCAAATGATGGGACTAGAAATGTCAGACTCTTGAGCATAAATTTTCATCTTCTTTCTGTTATGACAATTGTGCTTTGATCTTAATGTTACTCTGTAGGCTTTTAGAATTCTTCCAATTTCCCAATAAATTTGGTTGAGGAGTAGTATGGCAGCAGGTCTCTGGCCACAGAGAGAAACAGACAACTTTCCCAGGCATCATTATGGGAAAGTCTGTGAGAAGATCAGAGAAAAGAATGAGAAACAATTCTTAACTTGGTGCACCTGGTATTGTATTCTTGTGGAATGTGTTATGGAGATTTGTTTACCAAAGAGTGGTTTCTTAATTAGCCAGTGGTGATGGTGTTTTAAGTAAAGGACCAATTAGGCCAACCTGTAGCAAACTAGGTTATAAAAGGATATAAAACAGCAATGGGTTTCTTAATAAATAAATAAATTATCTGCCTTCTGTAAATGCATGGAGTCTATGTGACTTATTGCCCGGTCCTGGCTTGTTTGCATTGACAGAGTAGCATCTGTCAGTCCATTGCATATATCCCATCCTGTCTAGTGTATGCCTCAGAACTCTTCTGTGTCTCAAGTATCTTCCTACTGTCCATTTTGATGTGTCTGTTTTATTATCATTCTCATTTCAGATCCACTGTGTCAAGATGATTATTTAAGAGATTTTCATAGATTTTCATTTCTTTCAGGAGAATTATTTCTGAACCTGCCCTCAGCATATGTGTGTGTGTGTATATATATATATGTGTGTGTATATATATATATATATATATGACACTTTTCTTTCCTAGTTTACTCTAGTATTGTTGAGGATTTTTTGCAGATTAAGGAGTTTCTACAAGACAATGGCCACATTTAGCAGATGCACAACCCAGCCTGTTGGCAACAATAGATAAGGGACATATTCAGAAGCCCAGTATATCCTTAACCCGTAACAATGGAGAATGGACATATTCAGAAATGGGGTCGATAGGTCCTTGAGAAAGATACAGGAAGAAGAAGCCGGCAAGATACAGCAGGTTTGCCAGCACGTTTTCAAAAGGTAGAGGATGGGCCAATGGAACACAGCAAGACACGTGAAAATCGTATGATCCCATCAGCATTCTATTTCAGACACGTGAACAGCTAGGATTAGCCAATCATGTATTAGCTAGAGACGTGTGAACAGTAAAAACTTATTATAGTCTTTTTTGTGACAATAAATTTGGCTTCACTCGATCACATTGGTCAATGAGTGATGTCCCATTTCTGATCCTTCACACCGCATAGTATCACATCTGTATTTCCTGTTCACAATTACCATTTTTGTTACTAAATATTTAAGTTAGTTATAAATCAAGTTAACATCATTTGATGCTTTTACTGAAAGATATCAATAGTGACTGTTGAGTGGTACTTGAATAATAACATGTTCATAGAAGTGGTAGCCTCAATTAAAATCCTTTGTCTAAATCAAACATGAAATTTTGGTCAGATATAATGGTTTGTGTAACCAGCAAGCTTACAAAGAGCTGCAAATTCACTTCTGTGTAAACCTTAAAAAATCCAATAGAAATAGCCCAGCTTCCTACTTAATGTCTTCTTCAATTGTGTCTCATTCTGTTATCCTTTGCCACAGTCATGCCGAGAGGTGTGTTGGGAATAATTTCTCTCTGTGTGGTTTCTGTTTGTGTTATCATACAGGTGGACGTTTTATAAACATTGATGAAAAAGGCTTGGATGCCCTCAAGGCATAAAAGCTCATGTGCTTTTGTAGCACAACTGAGTTATTTAGCTGGACAGTACATCCTAGCATTTGTGTGACATATTTCCCTTTTTTTTCAGGGAATTTATTTTATATTAATAACAATCTGTCTCTTGAGAAAGGACATCCTGTATCAAAAAAGAAGTTTTATCTTGCACACTAACATGTGTCTACACAGCATAACTTAATGCCACATTGAAATACACAAACTGCCTCTGGACCATTTTCAATACCCATGTTATGCTCTATCTAATCTAATGGTTTGGGTACAGAGAGGGAAGCTGGGGTTTTAGCGTTGCTCCAAACCATCTACATTATATTTTCATCAGGAAAAGCCAAGCACCAGAATCTGGAAGTTGGCCACTTTGTCTTGCTTGCTCCAGCGGAGAGACTGTCAGTATCACAGCTGCAGACACTGTTCCCTGTGTCCTGCCAGTCCCCTGTCCTGTTCCTCTGGGCACAGCCCTGAAGGGACTGCTGTGAGGTGTACCTGAGTCCTACAGGACTGGGTGGTGCAGCTCTGGCACTCTGGTGGGACTGTCTTTCCCACAATGTGGTAAGACCATCAGGAAGTAGCAGCACCAATAGCAGCTGAGTCCAGTGGGAAAACCACACTGGGGGCTGTCTTTGGGATGAGTTGTTTGTTCAGTGGGGAAAATCCTTGTTGTGGGTAGAGCACTCTCTCTCTCGGTGTCCTCTTTTATCAATATTGTTGTGTTTATTGCAAGGATTTTTTTCAGAAAAATTGTGATTCCCACTTGTGGTATCTCCTAGTATTTCCTCTGTTGGAGGGGCATGTGGGAAAAAGGGGAGCTTAAGCAGGGTTAATTTTCCTGCTGAGTTTTAAACTAGCACACCTAATCTATTGTATAGAAAAGCAGCATTGATGAAACATAGCAGTGACATCGTTAGGTGGCTGTCTGTGCTAGAAATAGACCAAATCACAGAACAATCACAGAATCATAGAACAGTTTGGGAAAGGGACCTTCAAAATACATCCAGTCCAATCAACTTGCAATAAGCAGGGGAACCTTCCACTAGATAAAGTTATTCAGAGCCCTGTCTGACTTGAATATTTCCGGGATATCACATCTTTGGAAAACCTGTTTCAGTGTTTTGCTACTCTCATTGTGAAAAAAGCCTTTCTTATATCTAGTTTAAATCTATCCTCTTTTAGCCTAAAATAATAACTCCATATTGTATCCTGTTCAGCCTGAAATGTATGTCCCCATATTACTTATAAGCCTCTTCTAAGTGCTGAAATGCTGCATTGAGGTCTTCCCAAAGGCACTTCTCCAGACTGAACAACCCCAACTCTCTCAGTCTGTCTTAGAAGTGCTCCAGCCCTGTTATCATCTTTGCAGCCCTCCTCTCAATTTGCTTCTGCAGGGCCATGTCCTTCTTGACTGAGGACCCCACAACTGGACACTATACACCAGACAGAATCTCAAAGAGTGGAATAGAAGGGCAGGATCACCTCCCTAAACCCCACTTCTTGAGTTCTTCCCTCTGGATGGCATCCTGTCCCTCAGGTGCAACAACCCCACTACTCACCTTGGTGTCCACTACAACAAGTAGTGAACATACAACTACTGGTGTTGAGGGTGTACTTGATGCCGTCATCTATGTCACAGATAAAGTTATGAACCAGTACTGTGTGGATTTATTGCTGCATGGTATTTATAAACTAAATCCTTGAACTACAGAGTAGCAAATAATTATGATGAATGTCATGGACAACATAGCTGAAAGTAAAAGGTGTCTGAGAAGACAGTGTAAAAGCAACTGACCTTCTTACTGTAAAAAAACTTCAAAAAGCTGCCATCACAGGGAAAAGGAATACAAAGCCAAAAGCCAAAAAACCACAAGTCTAGAGCTTTCTTTAGATTTCTACCAACTCTTCTGGGGACACTGCCACTGGTTTTTTTTGTTAACTACTGAATTAACTCAGCTTGTGGTTCTCTGCAAATCTGTATGTGAGGCTTAAGGCTGTAAGTACAAAGAAAAAGTAGTTCAGAGCAATAATACAGGTCAGAGGAAGATGCAGTTGCCCTTGATTGTAAACTGGTAGACATTCTTTGTGAAGAGTGGATGTTTCTGTAGAAGCAAGAACACATGAATTTTAGGATGCTGTGACAGAGATGGTCTGAGTTAATTTATTTTCTCTGACCTTCAGACCAATGCATCCAGGAAAACAAATTTGGATGGGTTTATCTACAGTGTGTGGTATGGAGTCTGAAATACGTCATCTGACATTTGCTTATGGAGGACCTTACTTTTCTTTAACATTTACTTAATATCTGTTAAAATTAATCAGTCCAAAGCAAAAGTTTATTTTACTGACAAATGTTCACTGTACACAGCTGTGGTTTGTCTTGCACTTCCCAGTTAACACAGGTACTTATATATGCCTGCACAAGTGATTCAATAGAAAGACTAAATAAAATTTAGTCTTAAATCCACATCAAAATTGTATAAAAATTACAAAATAAGACAGATATAAGGAGGAGCAAACTTGTAGATTCAGGAACATACAAAGCATATTTCTTGTTTAAATGTCACTTAGATTAGGAACTGAACTGTTTCTACTATTTGTATTTTAGGTCAATTATGGAAGATAAGACATGGAGAAAGGAAAGAGCTAAGGAATAAATCACGTAGTGCATGAATAAATGCATTAAGCATCAAAAATAGCCTGTATATTAGCACATTTTCACTACATAAAAGATACTTTTATCTTTCATGTGGATGAGGATTTAGAAAAATGTAAGTTCTGGCTGAATTATTTCCAGTGGATTTTCTTAAGTGCAGTTCTGACTTCAACATATTCTAATTCTCCCAATAAATGTTAAGATCCAAAACACTAAACAAACTTTCTTGTAAAAGACATATTCTAAATTATTGCAGAAAAAAATGTGTTTGCAATAGGAATTTTCAGGAAAGTTGGGGTAGTTGGCTGACTAGTTATCAGCTGAACTCACTGTGCCAACTTTTGTAACAATGCATACACCTAGATAATTCCCCTTCCTTCCTTCTGTGCCCTCCATTTTACTACACCCTAAAATAATTTGTTTGTGCATTTTTTTTATCTGCCTGTATGTTTCTGTGTCTTACATGCAGACTGAAATAAAATTTTAAGGAGTTTGCAGATACAGATTTATTTGTTTTGAACTAGAAGCTTTCCTCTACATCAGATTTCATTTGTCTCCATCACTCCTGAAAATTCCATTAGCTCCACTGTGATTCTTGCTTTAGGATCTGAAGGAGAAAGAAGAAGAGGTGGGATTGCAGAGGAGTACGTAAAAATGTCAAGATACATATTCAATATATCTGTGGCCTTTTTGTTTATTTTTTACAAAGCCTTGCATAGAGAGTTCACATTTCTTTGCATCTGGTAGCAGCACTAACCTTTTGAGAAGTACCAAAAAGATTTTGCAATGTTACTAAAAGATGGTAAATTTACATTTTGATTTAATTTTCTCAACAAAAAATGGAATTTCACCTGTTGGGTTGTGTAGGAAAAATAATGGACCGTGGCGCATCTGGATATTAATAATTGTTCTAAATTTGAGAGGCAAATAGCAACACATTAATCAGGTATGATTTAATGCCAAAATAATGGGTAATGTATTAGTTTTTAATACTCTTACAAAAATTTCTCATAAGATTTTGATTGGAGACAATCAGGAAATTTCCAATTCCTTTGCATGAGTTTCAATTTAACTACTGTGTTGCTTGATTACGTTAAATAAACCAAAAGGATCACCAAAGGAAATAAACAGAGAAGCGCAGATAAACCAGAATTCACCAATAAGTTATTTCCAGCATTGATTGCTGTGTGAACAAACTGTATCATGAGGAAATATCTACATGCACTGTGGCATCCAGGTTAATAGGATTATATTTTGGTTTTGATCCTTAACAGCAAAGTACAGTAACATGAGAATTCTAATTTGACAGGAGATGGAAGTTGAGGATTGGCCCTTAGTAATAGGTTGGCCCTGGCCCAATGCCAGTGCCCCCATGAAAGTATATTTTCCAGAATGGCTACTGTGAGATGTGATCCAAAATAGAGTAAAGCAGGCTTCTTCATCTCAGGGATAAAGGAAAACAACTTCATTAAATCTTCAACAAACACAAAGAAAGAAGGGGGGGGAAAAAAAAACCCAAACATACACACAAAATCCACAATGGAAGTCTTCAAACCACTCCTCCTCCCCTTTCCTCCATCACACCATGAGTCAAGACTTTAAATTCCCAATCCAGCTACCACCCCTCAAACACTCAATTCTCAGTCCATTACCACTCCTCACACACAACCATCTCCCAGTTCATCAGGAGAGAGGAGTCTCCCTCTTGTGCCATAGGCCTCCCCAGGAAACACAGTCAAACCCTCCTGTGCTTCCATTGGGACACATGNTTCATCCTCTGAAGGCAGGAGGGCTCCACCTCACCCTCCTCATCCATCTCTGTTCCCTCCACACCTTCATCTAACACACTCCAGCACTCTTCTTGGCTCCCAGCCATCACCTCCCCCCAGATGCAGTCTCTAAATGATAGGAAGAGATCGGCTCTGTCCCGTGCCTATGCAAGAAAAAAGCCCAGCTAAAAGCCACGCCAATCATCTCCTCCATCCAGGATGCTTCCCATCCTCTGCCGACATTTTCCACTTGCTCAAACTTTCTCCTCACTTGCCCATTTCCATCCATCTCTTTTCTCCTCAAATTAGGGAGGATCAGTGTTTCTGTAACTTCCATTGTCCAGAAATAAAAGGGGTTAAAATCTCAGCCGCTGTCTGCTGGAACATCTGACTCCCACAGCTGGCTGACCGTGGCTGGGCACCTTCTTTGCTCCTTGCCCTCCCCCTTCTCCTTCTCAGCCTAAGGTGCCAGTACAGATATCAAACTTTGAGCTGGAACAGACTGTCTCTGTCTCTGTCTCTCTCTCCAGGGGGGCTGCCCAAAGCATCCCAGGGTCCCTCAGGGTTCCTCCACCCTTCCCGTGCAGGCCTCCGGCCTACCTCACCCCCGGCCGGCCGCATGGCTCACCCCCTCCCCCACCCAGACACAGCTGGGCAGGGGAGGGCAGCTCTCTTCCCCCGCTGGACCCAAAGAGAAAGTTCCCCTGGGAATGCTCTGCTTTAACCCCTGTGTGTTTTCAGAGGCGTATCCAGGTCCCTAGTGGCCACACCAGGCGCCAATATTCATATCTGGCCACTGATTGGTTTAACCACTACTTTCCCAAAAACTTCCTTCTTTATCAAACCAACACATGGATGCAGATCATAAAATAGGTGCTGCCAGATGTTAGATCTAGGATTTAAGTAGTACAAATGACAGCAGTAAATTTTATTTAGATTTAAATAGTACAAATGGCAGCAGTAAATTTTATTTACTTATTCCTGTATTATCTACTTGTGAAACTCAGAATTGCTTAGATCTGGCTAGGTTTCCCTGACAGTGCTTTTAATTATCCATTAAATTATCCATTAATTTAATTGTCCATTCAGATGCTGTCATTCTCATCATTCCCCTGGAAGGAAAGAAGAAAGAGCTTGTTCCTCCTCTCAGTAGTTGTTTATTTTTCTCAAAACATATTTTATTCTAAGTGTTGCTTCTTCTTATGCAGAACTCCCTTCACAGCAGTTTGAACAGAAGGAAGCTTGACAGAGCCTTAAGAGGAAAAGACCTTGAGTGGAGAGCATGAGGAGTGCAGTCTGCAAATCACTCAGGTCCTCTGCTACTGAAATTTGATGCCAAGAACAAACAGTTCACCAAGCTTTCTGTGGCAGTACTTCTCAAAGACATGGACACACTTTACTTACTACAGTCCAGCCAAGAATACTTTATTTGCTTTCCAAGATCTTTGGGAGTTATTTTAGCTCTGCTGTGCAGTAGTTCAGAAGAGCATGTGTTTTTGTTTTTGAGGATCAGTTTCTCTGCTAGGACCAGGGCTGCCATTTCTTTACTGTTCCACTGACAAAGCATTCTAGCATGGGAAAAAGTAGCTCTCTTTATTTGTGTGCTGAAGTATTGCTGGGCTTCAGTGACTATCAAAGCACTCTTCATGAGTGCTGACTTAGCATCCTATTATCACTCTTTTCCATGGACAAGGCCATCTGTTTCTTCTGTTGATAAATCGTCAGGAAAGATTTTGGCTTTCTGGTGGTAAAATACAGTCTGATGCTACTGTCACGATCCGCTCCTTTCAGCGAGAGTCATGATGGCTCGTTTAGTTGATCTCAGAGGCAAAACACAACACAGAGGGGATTTCAGTATTGCTCAAAAACAAATACACCTTTATTGAATGACCACAGCAAATGCAATAGGGGGATTGGAAAAAGAGGAAAGAATTAGAGCGAGAGAAAGACAGGATATAGCTACCAAATGTATAGACGAAGCCCTCGTGGTCGGTAGCCAGTCAGTGAGGTCCAGTTGGTGAGGTTTGCCTGTTACGTTGGGGAGATCTCAAAAGTCCAGGTTAACTTAGGAGTTTGATATAGTTCTCAGCACAGGGCCAGGGGGGAGTAGGTAAAACAATAAAGAATTGAGTCTCTTGAAATTGCTGGAGGGTGACCATGAAGAATAGGCCATAAAAGGGAAACAGGTACAGATAGTCCATATTCTTAGCAGTGAGCGAGGCCCACTGTCTTCTTGGTCCAGTGAACACACCTGCAGGCAATTGATCTGTGTCCTTCAGAATCATAGGGGTCTGAGTCTCAGTCCTTAGCAGAATTCAATACAAGGATGTCAGTCTCAGTCCTTAGCAGAATCCAGTACAAGGGTCTCAGTCTCAGTCCTTAGAAGGGTGGCATCAATCTCCGTCCATCACGGTGGTCGTGAAGCAGATGAAGGGTTTTCCATGGGGGACCACCAGGATTGCTCCAGCAAGTTCATTTGGCCAAGAGGTGAGGAAAATTCATGAGCTACTGTAAGCATGAAAAGGGCACATTGCCCTCTCTCTGAAACAGTGTCCCGTGATTTTGCAAATACACCTACAAACAATCACTTGGCAGTCCAAAACTCTGCTCAGAGTTCTCATGATCTTGGTGTACATCCACCTCAAGCAGGCCAGAGTCCTGGTCAGGGTCCTCGTTGGTGGTCCCAGTCTCTGGTCTTTTGACAATCGTGAGACAGATGAGGGACAAATTCAAACCGTCTTCCACAGCTACAACATAGTTGTTTCTGTGAAAAATGGAATAATGTGAGTAAAAGTCTAGCTCTTCTGAACTTTTATTAAGACTTTCAGAGGAATCAGGACATTATGTCCCAAGAAATTCCAAGAAGTGTGTTTTCACACAGACTTAGTAGAGAGCAGTCAAATGCAAAAATGCACATAGTTTGATACTGAAATGCTTTTAGTAGCTGATGATCTTTATCAAAGGGTTTTGAGGTGAGCACAACTAGTATAATGATAATTCTAATAATATACTTGGATGCTCTAAAACTGAAGAGTACATATAACTAGATTTAAATCTAAAAAGTATTTTAAACTGTTGTATCTTAACCTTGTTGATGTTTAGGCGGGTGTTTGACTGCTGTTTAAGTAAACCATAGGGCTTAGAAACAGGTGATGGCGTGGCACAAATTTGTTAAAACTAGTACCAAATATTTTACTCAGCTGTCTTATTTTTCCTTCCCTGACTTCCTTTCCATTTATATAATTGTATTCTTTTAATTAACTTATATATGAAATTAGGAATGTTCATTGTTTCCTCTCACTAGTGGCTTGTGTTCTCTTGTACTTGCATTTTACCTTTTGCAGTCTGTTGTCCTGTACAGGCTCCAGGACGGAAATCAGTGCAAGAGAAGTGTTGATGTTGCCACACTGTGTCTTTGCTAGGCTTTTACTTTGAGTTTCATATTCTCCTTTTATTGTCTTCACTTGCATTTTTCAAGTGAGTAAAATTTTCAGTGAGTGATTTTGGCTTAATGAATAAATTCCTTAAATAATGTGGAAATATTTAATTTGGAGAAATCAAAGAACAAATAGTTTCAATGGAAAAAAGCTACTGAGAGACAAAGTAAATTGAGTCAAGTTGCAGAGCTTAAAGCCATCCAGCTGGCTTTAAATATTATCAAATGAGAGAAGTGGCCGAGGCTCTATCTCTACACCAACTCACAGAAAGTAGCTAATGCTCTCTAAGGATGGCTAGATCTCTAAAAAAAGAGCCAACTGGCAGCACAGAGGGAAACCCATCTGGGCTGCCAAAATTTAGCAAGACATTGCCACCCAAGTAGAGAAACTGACCATAAAGATTCAACAAGTAGATGCACACATACCCAAGAGTCAGGCTAATGAAGAGCATCATAACAACGAGCAGGTGGACCGAGCTGCCAAGGTGAAAGTATCACAAGTAGATCTAGACTAACAGCACAAGAGAGAATTATTCCTAGCTCGTTGGGCCCTGGTCATCAGGGGAGAGATGCAACATACAGATAGGCCCGTAACCAAAGGGTAGGCCTTACTATAGACAACATCTCACAGGTCATCCACAACTGCAAGACCTGTGCTACAATCAAACAAGCCAAGCAGGTAAAGCCTCTGTAGTATGGTAAGCAATAGTTAAAGTACCGATATGGGGAAGCCTAGCAAATTGATTACATCACGCTTCCCCAAACCCGCCAAGGCAAGCGCTACGTGCTGACCATGGTGGAAGCCACCACAAGATAGTTAGAAACCTACCCTATGCCTCACACTACTACCCAGAACCATCCTAAGTCTTAGAAGCAAGTCCTGTAGAGACATGGCACCCCTAAAAATATTAAGTCTGACAATGAGACCCATTTCAAGAACGACCTTATCAACACCTGAACCAAAAAAAACAGAGTATTGAATAGATATATCATATCCTCTACCCTACACTAGCTGCCAAGAAAGTTAAACAATGCAATAGACTACTTAAAACTACCCTGAAAGCACGTAGTGGGAGAACTTTCAGAAACTGAGAACTGAACTTAGCAAAAACCACCTAGATAATCAACACTAAAGGGGCCATCAATCGAGCCCCTGCCCAGTCTGAACCCTTACATGAAGTAGATGAAGTCCCTGTGGTACATATAAAAGGTATTTTAGGAAAGACTGTTTAGATTAATCCCACCTCAGGCAAAGACAAACCCTCCATGGGATTGTTTTTGCTCAAAGACCTAGCTACACTTAGTGTGTAATGCAGAAAGATAGAGAAACCCATTGTGTACCACAGGAAAACCTAGTCTTAAGTAAAAACTATGTATAGAGTTTCATTGTGATAGAAAATAGAAGAAGGGGTAGATAATATCCTAGATTCCAAAGGCAATGTGTACTCTATATACCATCTGTGAAAGGTGTAGCAGTTACCTTCTGTTAATTGGGCTGTTTTCTTTGTCACTTCCACAAAACAATCCTCCCTCCAGGGAGACATCTGCTGTTAATAGGTCATTGACTGTCACTGCATGACTGATAAAAATTACAGCATCCCATTGTGAGATGCTCTGCCCAGAGGGAGGAGCCAAGCATTCCTAACTGAATATAATCTGAGACTTCAAGACAACAGAGCAGTTCCTTCCACTGGGTTCTGAAAAAAACAGCTGTCTTTTCCAATGGATCCTCAGAGGAAAATTACACCCCTTTCTATGGGATCACTGCTTCAACAAAAACCACATCTGCCACTGTCAAGTTGTATTCTAACTTTATCAGTGTTTTTTTTTTCTTTTGTATTATTACATGTATTTTTAGCTTGCTTTCCCCTTTTCCTAATAAATTATATTTCTGACTTGGGGCCTCTCACTGGTTTTGCTTTCAAACCAGAACAGCAAAATTTAAGAGATTTTCTTTTAATGTCATCTACAAATCATTGATGGTAAGGGGACAATTTCAGTATTAATTCACTGTCTCAGTTATTTTGAAAAATTACTGTTTGGTTTCCAGTTGTAAGTTGCTTTATTGTGTGATAATGAATAGAAAGGAATGAGATCAACCTTGAATCCCGTTTTCTTTTTCTTCTATTGTTTCCTGTGTTACTATCATTATACATTGGGTTTATGTGCAATGAAGATGTGACTAAAGCATTATTAGGCTTGTACAAACACAAAAGGCAGAAGAAAAATCTTTGAAATGCAGGTTTGATATCCAAGGTGCTCCTTCACTTGCACTTCCATTGTGTTAAGTAGTTGCCTCTTTCTTACTTAGATAACTCTCTTTCTCTGCTCAACTTGTTGAGTTTATATTCTGTATAAAATCAGAAACTGTTGCAGTAAAAACATCTTATTAACTTTACAATTTTCAATTCCTCTGGCACTTTACAGACATTTGACTCAGTACTATAAAACAAAAGCATTAGAATGACTCAAGAAACTTCCCCCTCTTCTTTTTGCAGATTATTGCTTTAATTTATTGAGTATGAAAATTTTACACTACATTACTAAAAAGCTTTGACTGACGAAACATTTCAGCATGTCTGAATTTTCCTTCATTGGACTGATGTGGTTCCACGGGAGATATTCCCAGGCTAGCCCTCTCCTGGATGGTGCCAAGAGTGGCCGCTCCCTGTCCACCCTGAGGTTGGTCGGGGTAGCGGTGTGAGCAGGGCTGCTTGGCACCCAAAACAGCAGGGCTGCTCTCTACAGTCACCGATCCTAAAAGGTGTCGAGGATCAAGATAAGGGAACGAGGAGGGAGGGGTCCCTTGCATGAGTTTCCAAGAGATTTACTCTTGAGAGGAGTCAGAGCCAAAGAACAGAGCAAAACAGAGTACAGTGATTTATAAAGGGGGGAGGTGACAGGGGAGGGCACAGAACTTCAACCCATTGCAGGGAACCAGGGGAGGAGTACAAGGTAGGGACTACAATGTCTAGACCAATAGGGAGTAACAGGGGAGGAGAACAGTTTGAATACACTAATGAGGTCTCAGGGGATATACAAGAGACATGGAAATTTATAGGAATAAAGGCAGGGCCACAATGATAGACAAGGAAGGAGGGGAGGGTTACAATGATAGGCATGGAAGGGCCTGGAACAAAGGGCAGGCCTTTGGGAAGATGGACAAGGGAGGTAGGAGGATACAACTCAGGGATAAACCATCTGCACAGTGGTAACAGAACAGACCATTAGAAACTTGTAACAGAAAATCACACCACCACATTGGGCATAGTTTTTTTTCAGTTTTAAGTACAGCCAAAATATGTATTATGCATATCAAGTACTTTTGCTAGTTTAAACCAGTAATATTCAGCTCTAATCTTCTCACAGAGAATCTGAAATAATCCTATATGGATAATACTTTAAATATAATGGACCTATTTTAAGCCCTGGGATCAAGTAATACTTATTATATTGACATAAGATGATGAAGCAGAAATAGATTAAAACACTCTTTTTAATGGAAACAAATTCAGCAGCATATCCTTTATATATTTTTAAAGTCTTTTCCCCTCCGAAGTTGATTGATCTTAACCCAACTCAAATTCATTAACTGTCTATTCCAAGACCATGGAATATGGTTCATGGTCAGAATTTTTATCTGGACTGGTAAAACTGACTTTTTTTTATATTTTCAAAATAGAGGAATTAAACTGTTGTAATACATTCTTATCAGTTATCACAACTGCAAAGTCTGATTGTAAAGGGTTTTCTTTCTGCCCAGTGTGAGAAGAAAAAAGCAAACCTGTAGCAATAGGGTTGTGATTTATTATAAAGATGTGACTGGAAAGTTAATCTAATGTCTTAATAGTTGCTGAATTTTAGTGGGATATTTTTATGTAAAGAAAGAAGGTTTTTGAAACTGTGAAAATAATCTGGGTTTATGGGGCTAATAATTCCATGTTTTCTAGAAATTTCAGGTTAGGTTTTTGTACGGAGGTATTGTTGATTGTAAGGTCTCCTCCTAAACATACCAGGGATTCTTCTGTTCATATCACTGCATGCTTGCAGACAGAGACAGGTTTATAAACATTCTGAAATTGCAGAATTTTTTTTTTTAAGCTGTAATGCACTCAAAACCACACTTGTTTGTCTGATACATACTACAGAAAGAGGCCTTGTTTATGTGTGCATGCACATTCAGTAAATGGCAAACAGTAGTTTAAATAGTTTAACTAACTGAAAATATAATTATTGTGCTTAAAATTTCCTGCAGTGAAAAATGATGCCCCCTGCAGTCTACATTAAAATTTGATTTTACAAGAGGCACATTCTTGACTCTCAGTCCCCTTTATTTATAGATGTCTCCTGATTGTTACTTCTGTTTTGATGACAGATTAGCTTTTTTTATGTTGTTCCCTTTTTCATCCTTCCCTTCCATCTCCTCCATGCTATTTAGACTAAGTGTACAGGGCAGAAGGTAGAAGAGATTTTGATAGATACAGCTATAATATTTTAGACAACCGAAGTTTCCTTCTACTGTGTTCAGTTTGATTCTAAATATGATCTGACATTCTGAACCAGAGATACATTTAGAACAGCCCTACTGAAAATGAAAGTAATTGTATGATAACTATGTTGCCAATTTTAACAGTTAGCTGATAGGAGCATCTAATTTTTCTCATGGTAAGAGAATAAAACTTCATGTGTATTTTTAAGCAAAGTATTTCTGCATATCAGTGTGCATCATAGTTCATAGCCACAGAGAATTCTGTTGACTATGAAACACTGGTACATCAGACCTATAAGAAGAAATGGCATGCTGAATGCTCTGTGTGGTTTTTTTTTTTTACTAATTCTTCATGGTAACTTTGAGTTTGATCTCTTTGTCGCTAGCTGATTTTTCCTGGAGATTAATTTTAAAATGGTAATTTATTCCTTTTGGCACTATATAGTACCTACAAAGATGTCTCCTGTCTCCCTGGAAGCCTCTCAGGGCCCCCGGCCAGCCCCGAGTCAGCAGACACCAGGGGGGCTCCCCCGATGCGTCCGACAGCGGGGGGACACTCTGAGGACACTCAGAGGGGGGACACTCTCAGTGCCCCGAGGGTACTGATGGCAGCTGGGCCAGTGCCTTTGCAGCAGGAGAGACACTGGAGACAGTGGGAGAGGAAAAGGCTGAC
>VZRH01003771.1:45656-82490 GCA_013397555.1 Urocynchramus pylzowi | reverse complement strand
GATAACACAGGTATAGGGAAGGGGTACAGTTTGGGGTAAACTACTTAGGAAACCTAAGGGAATACAAAAAACTATTACAAAGTATTACAAAATATAAAGGCACACTACAACACAAAGATATTCTCAATGCTGAAAAAAAGATTACAATTTAATATAGCATGGAGAAGATAAGGCTATAAACAACATGACAACTGAGTTGGGAAGGGTAGTTATTTAATTTGATTTCTTACCTCAGGTTATATTTATTGAAAGCTGACAACCAGTCATTTAAGGATTTTTAAAACAGGATTTTAAGCATCAGGATTATTAATTTTTGCACTTCTGTGCAAAAACAAATATAAGTTCTAGTCTAGGAGTTACCATGGGAATGAATGTGAAAATTTTTCTCCTGCTTTTTTGGAAGTTTTGGATAGCAGATACCTGATATTATTTTACTTTCATGACAAAGGTATTCTCAGGTTTGAAAATAACCCATCAATTGGGAGAAAATAATGAAGTACTCTCCCCAAGTCCTAGACAGACTGTTTTACTCAAGAATTGTATTGTATATGCCTTCTTGTTCACAGAAGCTTGTACAATACATGAGTCCTCAACTTGGTTCTGTCTAATCAATAGATCCTTCTTATGCCGTATAAAGAATGAATGAGCACTATTGAAAATTTATACTTGTCCACAAACAAACAAATAAACAAACCAAAACCAAACTATATATCGGAAATATATTCCTCTTCTGCTCAAAGAAATGAGTCACACTTCATCTTCCCTTACAGGAGGCTAGGGGAAACAAACAAACATTGATTGCTAGATAGAAATCCAAAATAGTGAAAAAAAGGATATCCTCTGGCAATATGAGATCTCTCCCATGGTGTTTTGGTACTGAAAATATCAGGGCATATCTGAAGATTTTCTGTGACACAGGAGAAATGGAAAGCTCCTCAATACCTCTACAATTGGAACATCAAATCTGAACAATTGATAATTATTTAAATGATCAAACAGTCACTTCAAAATAAGAAAGCATTTTTTTGTCTTCCCAAGTGCCAGTTATTTTATGTTCTTTTTCCATCAAACAACCCAGAATAATGTCTAGGGTTTTGGTACTGGGCTAGCCAGGATAGCTTTGATATCTGATACACAGGACAAGTCTTTTCAAGTGTTTCTGTGAATTTGAAGAGATGTGGTGTTGATGGGGGCTTATTGTTTGTTTGGTGTTGGGGTTTTTTGGGGGAATTGAATTGGGGTATTTGGTCATTGTGGGTTTTTCCTACTTGAAAATCATCTTTAAAGGAAAAATAAAGTGTGTGCTTCAGTTCAGTTCCACTCATGAATCTTAATGCAATACACAATATGCAACAGACTTGTTAGCACTATCCTAGTGGCTTTTGCCAGTGAGTGTACACACAAATAAAAGGTCCAACAGTACTGCTGGACTGTTCTGTGTTCATGCCTCTTTAAGAAGTGACCTTGCATAAAACCAGTATCTCTGACAAACCTTTGTTTGCAAGCATCAACGCAGATAAATCCTGGAACTAATAAGCAAAAAGCTAGCCAGCAATACAGATTATAAAAGAAATAATAATAATCTGCATTTTAGCTTTTATTTGTCTGTCTCTGTGTAATCAACTCAAAATTGCATAGGATTCTAGCATTTCCTTATTTTATTTCTATATTTTTACTTGAAATCAATTATTGTTTGGGTTTTTCATGCTCCTAAATAGCATTGATATAATTTAATGTAAATATGCAATAGACATAAGGCAAATGGTTTTACATTTAGCTTAGAATATAAAAATTCTGAGTCAGAAATATTGTGTTGATCAATTATTCCACTTGCTGCATGTAAGAAACAAAATATACACAGATCTTTTTTCTTTGCTTCTATTTAGTAAACAAATGTTTAAGTCAGTGCATTTCATACATGTTTCTCAGCAAACACATTTTATTAGAGTGCTAAATTTTAGAAGTGTACTTTGGGTAAACACATCTGTTAATTAGACTGTTAGTTATAGTACCATTTTATGGCTTAGTTTGGATGTTATAGGACATTTGTTTCATAACGGAACCACAATTTACAGCATTTTCTTGCATTTATTTTATTGACTATTTTTAAAATGGTTTAACATGTTCTGTATTCATCAATATTTTGCATGGATTTATGTAGATTAGCACTAGTAGAGGAGAAATAAATATGTTTATTTATTCTTTACACATCACACTGTAAAATTGTTGGAAGCAAGATAGTTCTGTGTTTTAAGGAGAGCAGCTTAGGCATCTATAACTTTACTTGTAATCTGGTATTGCTAATAGATACAGTCCTATAACAATAAAATTCATTCTGCAAAAATGATAGTATTTACAATTTGGTTACAAATCAGAATTTGATGTTTTTGACTTACACACTTTGTTATTCAAACTGATCTTGGTGTTAAAATGTTGCAACACTTCTATTGGTATCTGAGGTTTTAGTGGCCATGCTACACAATACCATAACAAAACTAAATTCAACTGAAGTATCTAGAAATATTTTTGACATGCAGTATTCCAGAGAATGGCTGTTTGTTGTTGTTTGTTTCTTTCTTGTTTGTTTGTTTTGTTGGTTTTTAAATAAAACTTTCAGGGCATAAGCAAAAAGAAATTTCAAATATTACACTTTAGCCTGTACATGCTGTAGACAGAGCAGTCTTAATAATTATCTCAGCATTCATCTCAAGACTAGACAGATTGTCTTGCCAGCCCTTCTAACTCTAAGGCAATCAGAACATTTTGCTATTGAATCTTCTGGCCAGAAAAAATTTAGCATTACTGTTTCCAAATATTTAGAGCCATATAATTCCTTCTTTCCTCATAGGATCAGTGAAAGCAAATTTTGAACAATTATATTATTTTACATGACTTTTTGCTCCTTTCTTAGTGTTCTTGTGACTTTCTTGTGTTCTTTGTTCATTTATTGTGCTGTACATTGTCTCTCCATTTACAGCACTTAATACCTTGAGCCTCTTCAATTCACTGCTGTGTGCACCTCCTTAGTAGACTGCTTCACACCTCCATGGGCAAGTGTCTCCTCTTGTCTGAAGCTCTTGTGGGAATTCAGTGCAATGGATAAGAGCTGATGTAATAACAGAAGCAGGACTTCTGCTGAGGAACCCATTTCTGTGTTCTTAAAATAGAATGCTCAGCCACAAGTGTGCACAGGCATTCCAACCCAGATCTATTATAGCTGTATTTGTTAGAGTGATCTTAGCACAATTAGAGTGTTTCTGTCATACCCAATTCTTAGTACTGCCCCAAAGGGTAACCTGCAGTACAAGACAGTAGACCAGGAAGAGAGTAAAGAAGGTGTTTCCCAGGAGCAAGGGCAGTTCTCTAAAAGTGCTTGTTCATTTTATCTTTCAATGCCAGAACTGGATTATCAATTTGTAAGTTAATAAATTCATTCTTTGAAATTCCCTCCAAATGTTTAAGATTTTACCCATGGTAGTGATATGTGAAAATAATTTGCTATTTGTCCAAGAATTGCTGAGAAGTTGTCTTCAGTGATTTGATTTTCAATTAATCAACCTTTTGATAATTGATTGTTAATGTAATGAATTGCTAGATGTTATAAACATCTATGGGCTGCAGGAACACACAGTATAATTTAATATGAACACATCAGCGGAAGGGAAATATGAAAGATTACAAGTAATGTACTTGTCATCTGGAGCTCTCAACAGGTGATACCCTATTATTTGAAACTTCAGTCAATCATCTGCTAGACCTGTGACAATATATTTTAAAAATGCCATCATTTTCTATCTGTCTGTCTGTGCAAGATAAAGACTGGAAAAAGGAGTTCTGTGAAATCCTCTGACTCCCCCTCCTCCTAAGGGAAATCCCCAGGGCCTTGCCTTGGAAGACGATATCGTAAGAGTTTTCCCCACCTAGGCTGATAGAGAGGACTTAACCCATGATGCTCAGCACCACTACTGCCAGTCTACATTAGATTACCTCCCCCACTGGCCAGCTGACACTTCCCACCCCAATTATTCATCCCTCATTCCCCCTAGAGGTTCCTGCCCTTTGTCCTGCCCTTTGCCCACAGGTCTTTGGTCACTGACCTCATACTTAAGTCATGCAGACCACATGGTTTTGTCTTTCATCTCTGGTCCCTTTGGTGTGGTGGATGCAACAAACCCTCACTGGACTATATCATGCAAAGACCCTTCCTCTCTTTCCTCCACTGAGCTGTCTGTGGCGTGTGTGTGTGTGCACGGACTTGAAATGGCTGCTCTTGTGGCCTTACTCTGAGTGGCTTCTAAAGGAGACATTTCAAAGAAGGCTGAAGCATTTCTACCACCCTGCCATGCTGCAACAGAGTTCCTAATACAAACCACATGCAATACATTGTCAATACAGTAAACAAGAAAAAGATGCAAGGGAAATAGCTCTTTTCATCTAAAATAAAAAGTGGTCCAGAGTGATGTGAGGAGACTGATGTGGAGCCCAGAGGTCATAAAATTGAAGAAAGACACGCCACATACCCTTACCAGTTAGTGTGATTGATAAGGTTTGTTTTTTCTATCTCCCTTATCATTGCACTGAAAGGTTTGTGTCTGTGTTGTTGTTTATGACTTCCTCTTTTTCTGAAAATGTTTCTATTGAAAAGGCCCTTGACCACTTACCCCTAAAGGACTAGCCATTCTCCTTCCACATAACCTTCCATGAACCACTGCAACTAGCAATTTTTCAAGCTCTGCATCACAGGCCAGATACTGACAGAAGAATTTCTTCAAGTCAAATTATGTATTTTTTAAGTCACTAATAATAGTGAGGGTTTAGACTATATGACTCACTTGTGGTCCCTTCCAACCTTACCCATTCTGTATGATTCTGTGAATTTTAAGGATACTAACTAAGTTTGTCATTTTGTGCTGGAATTCTTCCTTAAAATATTTCAGAAGTCTCAGGCTTTCAGTGCAGTCAAGCAGAAATTTTTAAGTATATAATCATAAGGAGTTTTTCAAAGTCAAGCAACCAGCAAAATTTGAAATGTTATTCTTTATTTACACCATATTTTTAATTAGAGTCATATTTAGCAAACTGGAGAATAAATATTGGAAAGGAGAAATTGAACCCACTGCATTATTTTCACTCACCATTTAAATGCTCCATATACACTTTTATTATTTAGCTTTGTTTTTCAGGGCTGCAGGTGATTTTTAGTGTGAATTTCTTGTGTTCTTAGTTATGCTACTGGCTAACAACATTCTGTTCCTAAAGGATAAGCATCCAGCATTGTGTACACTAGCTTACTATAACAGCACTCTCTGTGAGAGAAAAGAACTTATAATCAAATCACAGATGACAGAAGTATTTCATGGTCTTGCTGCTCTTGCTAAAAAATTGGCATTAACACAGTCTTTACAATTAGCAAACAATGCAGTCTGTAATAATAGACTAAGTATTGTTCTAATCTTTAAAGGTTTTTACTCAGTTTTTATAAGTTCATTGAGTTCTATTTACTTCTGTAAATGGTTCTGCCATTTGAAGTTACTAATGTCTTGTAGCTCCTGGTTTCCCTGTATCAACTGGATGTTAACAGGGCCCACTTTGGACACTTTGGAACAAATTATTAACCCCTTTAGCTATTTAGCTGCTTAATCTAATATGGCCAACTTTACAGGGAACTGGATAAATGGCAAATGCATTGTGCTTCTTGTGTATCCTCTTTGCAGCTGGTTTCTGCTTGCAACTGATTTTGAAGTGATTTTTGCTATTTCCACTAGCTGTGGTTTTATCTTGGCTTCTAGTCAGGTTCCTAGCACTTGCTTACAGACAAAAACAGTTCAAGTTGAGAGAGTTAGAAAACAACCTAAGTTCTTATTAAATTAATATGAATAATTAAAACATTTTCAGAACACTTAAATGGTTGGTCTGGTACTGAAATTCCATTTTGCAGCTTGAAAAAGTCACCTAAGATTTTAATCTTGCTAAGCAGTTAAGCTGAAGATCCTACTAGTGGAGGAAGCTGCTATCATTTATATGCAAAAAAAAAAAAAAAAAAAAAAGGTTTGTATGTGACTGATATTTCAGACATTAGAGAAAGGCAAAACTGAGTTTGGTTTTGAAACTAAAGAGGAACAGTAAAAAACCTACTTTCTTAGTAAAAAATTGAGGGAATTTTCACTCATTTTGAACTTCAGAAGAAAGAGTGTCAGATGATTAGGCAAAATAGTGTAAATCCTTTCTCTAAAGAATGCTGTGGGCCATAAGAACAAAGGACTGCAGTTTGGAAGGAGGACAAGGAAAAAATAAAGCAGGGTTGAAGATTCTATACATGTAAGAGAAGACCTCTGAGAGATCTCACTGATTTGTGGATTTTTTTGACAAATCTTCAGAAAATATTTTCTGTTACATGTGTCAAATCCAAACAGTCCCACTACCCTTGGCACTTGGAAGCTGGCAGGGGCGCTGCTGGCTCCCGGCGGGCAGGGCAGGGGCGGTGCTTCCCCCGCGGCTGCAGGGGGCGCTGCGGCGCCATCTCGGGCAGCGCGCGGCAATGGCGGCTCGGCCCAGACGGGGAGCGATGGAGGAGAGGCTTTGCTTCACAAACCCCGTGAGGCAGTCGGGCACGGTGCCCCAGCAGGACCCTCGGAAGCAGCAAGCTGGAACGGCAGGAATGAGCAAAACTCCGGGGGTGGTGGATGACATGTATCAGAAGCTCCACAGTTGTAGCAGGAACCATTGGACTTCTAGGCAGGCGGGGGTGTGGGGCTACAGTGCAGTGGCAAGGAAGCGGTGGGGATGGAGCAGCGGCCACCCAGCTCCCAGCAGGGCAGGGAAAGGCAAGCTCGGGATCCCGGGATCCCCTGCGACACCGAGTGAAAAGTCCCAGTGCAAAGGCTGCTCTTAGGAGCAAAGCTCCGCTCACAGTAGAAGAAAGGCAGCTGGAGATGGAACCCTGCTGTGGTGATGAATTCTCCCCACAATAACAGCAGCCGCTCTCCCTGCCGAGTGCAAAAGGGAGTTAGGGGCTGCACACAACCCCATTTCCCCAGTCCAGATCTTACACTATCTCTGCCCTCCAGGAGAAACCCCATGTAAAGAGAGAGAGCTGCATCCCTCCCCTGAGCTGTGACACCTTCTTTTGTCTCTGTCAAGTATCCAGTCGTTACTATCTCCTAAAACATGTATGGGGGGAAATTGCTTATTACTTACAAACAAACAAAAGGAGAACTCCTAAAACCCTAACACCTTGGAAGACGGTTGTGCAGAAAAATGAAATTCGTATTTTAAGTGGATCAAGTCTATATCATATTGAACAAAGAAACACAGGAAATGTTTGTAATTCTTTGGACCATTTCTGTTCAGGAGAAGGATTGCACTGCTTTAGAATGTGGAATTTGACAAAAGACCTACCTGACACGTCCATAATCATTCTTATCAGTGCACACAGTAGACTTAGGAGAGCTAAATATTGTTCTGCTAATTACTAATACATCTCTTTTATTCAGTTTTCTTTCCAAGTATATTTCTATTCTGCTCAGATGAACTCAGCATTCTAGCCTTTAATGTTAACTTTCAGGTGGAGCATGTCCTATCATGCCCTTGACAACGTAGGCCTTTGCCCTTTTCTACACTATACTTTAAACTTGCCTTCTTTTGCTCAAGCTGAGGGTCTGGTCTGAAAATAGATGAAAATTATCGATGTGACTTCTGGAAAGTTGATGTTTTAATTTCAGAGAGATTATGGAGAGAGACTATGATGATATTGTGACATTAAGAGGGGAAGAGGGTATTTACAAAGATAAACATCCTTATAAATCTTTGATAGGTTCTAACACCAAAATCTTACTAGCAATACTTCACTGTTTTACAGTCACAAATTAGAGAGAAGAGATATTCTGTTTTTTTAATGTAATATCTGAGTGGGTGGTCCAAGACTCCTTTGGACTCTTTACAAAATTTGTGAAAGAACAGAAAGTTACCTACAGAAAGGAGTTTATTCTATTTCTTTAAATAACTGACTTCAACATCCCTAGAGGATGACTCATCTATCTTCACTGCTGAAGAGTTTAACATTGCACAACTTAAGGATGATTAAATTAAGCCACTTGAAGTTCTATCCATGATCCAAAAGAAGTTTAAACTGATAAGATAAAGGCCTAATAAAAAGACCAAGGCAAGTAATAAAAATAACTGTATACATGTATGAGAGAATGTCCTAGTATAACCGTACTAAGTTACACAGAGAAAATTTTCAGTCTTGAAAAAGGCAAAGAGATCTATCAGATGCATAAGAAAACCAACAATATTGTATTCACTAAATGAAATTAAGAACAAACACATTTAAAATAGAGGAGAAATAGCATATACTGTGTCCTGGGGTGACTTTATGATGCTCGTATCCCCATTTGTTGGTTTAGCCCAGAAATAAGTTTTGCACCTTTAAGACAGGTTCCAGGAGTGAAAATGGGGAGAGAAGAAGCATGGAGTTTGTTATCAGAAACTGCACTTGCTCCCCCACATCCTTCTCCTGGACTGTGTTGTCTGCAGAGCAGATAGCGGGAGAGAGCTCTCATTTGCTTTATAGTTAGTTTTTAGCTACCTAAGGCAGAGAAGTTCCCTGGACTGTGGTTTTTCTTTTTCTTGGATCTGTTTGAACCTTCTCTGGACTGAAAACCCAGAACAGTACTGGGAACTGCCACCTGAGGCCCACGGGGGCCAGGCCTGAGCTGCAGCATTTTCCAGCACCGGAGGGACTGATAACAGCGTGAGTGAGCTGAGCTACAGCCCACAAAGGGGACTTTCTGAGTTCATCATCTGTAGTTGAAATATTCTTCATTGTGGAATATTATATTGACAAATCACTTTGTAAATGTAGGCAACTAAGGGGAGTAAGTTCAATTGTATTCAGTAAATGTGGAGAAAAATCAAAGGCCTCTGTGCACTTCAATGTCAATCAAGCAAAAGCCATTTATTGTGCTTCTAGACATTGTTTATATTTACTTCTTGTCTTGGTCTACATAGTCATGCATTGTTTGATTGGTTNCCCACAAAGGGGACTTTCTGAGTTCATCATCTGTAGTTGAAATATTCTTCATTGTGGAATATTATATTGACAAATCACTTTGTAAATGTAGGCAACTAAGGGGAGTAAGTTCAATTGTATTCAGTAAATGTGGAGAAAAATCAAAGGCCTCTGTGCACTTCAATGTCAATCAAGCAAAAGCCATTTATTGTGCTTCTAGACATTGTTTATATTTACTTCTTGTCTTGGTCTACATAGTCATGCATTGTTTGATTGGTTGCTCTGCTTTGTCCATGCATCTCTTGATTGGTAGCTCTATTTTGTCCATGAAGCAAGCTTGCATCTTTTCCTTAATCTAACTGGTAGATGCTGTGTCATTTTACTCAGGTTGACACCCCTTTGTCTGTCAACAACTTTGCTTCTTCTTTCTTCTTGCAACATCAGCTTTTTGTCCACAAAAATGAATGCAGCTTTATTACGAAGATGACCTAGTTCTTTAGTTCCAGAAGGTTAGGCTGGTTCACTCAGTACATGTCCATTTTCCAGTAAATATGACCCTACAAGTAAGGTTAAATGGTTCTATATACTAAAACTTCAAGACCTTTTGTCTGTGTTAGAGCATGGTGGCTGTGAATGTTAATGAGACTTTAAGCCTCCTTGTGGAGGTATACATAATGCCTCAAGGGCAGGTAACTATTCTTCACAACATTATGGTAGCTTTTATATTTTAAAAATTGTTTAAAATATTTACAGAAGAAGTTTATAACACAAACTGTTCACTCAGTTTCTGCCTTTTTGGAATTCCTCTGTACACATGCACACACATGTTTATGATCTGTATGTCTAAAACCACATACAGGCTCATTAGAATTGTGTCAAGTGCCTATGTTCACCAGCTTGCTGATTAAATTAATGGGCAGATATTAAAAAAATCCAGGTATTCTAAAATGCTTGTTGAAGTCAGGAGAAAGTGAAATTGAAAATTCTTCCTCCCCTCATGAAACTACCCATATAAATATTTAGAGTCATTACATTCAACATTTAGAACAGAGTGATATCTCTTGAAAAATAAAATTTTGACCAAGCTATTTTGCTGTGGCTTTTTGCCTCTTGGGTCAAATGACACTGTTGCAGAGAATTATCTTTTTTTTTTTTTTTTCCTTGTGGTTGATTTAAAAAATCTGTATGGTAAGAAGGATTGTAGAAAATAATATTCTCAGCCAAGAAAACAAAGAAGCATTCTTGCACATCCCATCTGAAGGTATTGATGGGTGTTAGCACAGTCTGACATTAGATCAAAAATCATCACAGGTGCTCTGTTCCTCTGAAAAGCCAAGTCACAGATTTGTTTGATAGCCGTGAGGCTCTCTTAGCAACTATGTATTATTGTATGGAATGTGTTTTGCTGCAAATCCTGTATATGAGCTGAGAATAAGACAGTAGAATATTTGTTTACAAACACTTTCTCCAAAATCATTGTTTATACTATTGTAGGGATAAAGAAAGCAAAGAAAATAATGATCTGCCCACTACTTGAGAATACAGTATAGACTAGAGGAACACAAGGATGTATTAAAGTTTGCAAGATCTTTAGAAAGTCACTAGTCTTGTTGTTCAGTGAGATAAATAAAACTTCGGTGGTTTTGATTCGATTTTGTTCTAAAAGAAGCTGGGAAGAATACACTATAATACACAATACCTAGTGGTGGCTTTCAAAACACTGAATATTTCAGAGAAGCATCTAGTACATACTCAAAACTTTTCTAATAAACAAATACTAAGTAAATTCTGATGCTGAAGAAAATGTTAAATATACTAATTTACTTCCATTTTTTTCTATGTTTTACTGGTAAGGTATGGGCTTTTTAGCCTTTCTTTTTTTTCCTTTTCCATCATGGAGCTGCTGTATAATCTTGGTAATAATGGATTTTGCCTTTTAACATGGTTCTGGATTTTTTTTTGGTGGAGAGGTGGGTAGCCTGTATAAGAATTATGTAGGCATACAGTTTGTAGTAAATGGGAGTGAGGCTGTGGCTGAGCCTCATCCCTAATGGGCTACAGCTGTGTAGGACATGGGAACAGTATTGAAGGCAATGAGACATGGAGTGCTGATGTGTACTGATGAAACACAAAAGGGTAGAGAGGGCACACAGGTGTAATGCATGTAAGGTGAAGGGTATAAAAGGTTGTACTGAAAAACAATAAAGTGCTGATGCTTGAAGCTTTCTTTGGTGTCAGTTGTACCTTCACTGTCAACTTACACAATATTTATTTTAAGGAGGAACATAGAATGAGGCTATTATTCCAGTTCCAGATTCTGTTAAGAAGGTAAAAAGAATGGCCAGACAGAAATTACTTGTGGCTCTGAGGTTCATATGTAATTGATATAGACCAGTCCAGCAGTCTCCTACATGAATGTTAGTTCCCATGTGGCCATTGCTATTGCAGCAGTTTTCCAGAATAGTTTAGTTAAAGTAAGTGCTTTGTGATGCAATTTGCCTTCTTTTTTCTTTTTTTTAGGGAGATGTCACATTATTGTAAATAGCAATTTAAAATTAGCAGATACTGAAGAATAAGCAAGGTTTATTACAAGAAGCTATATTACCATCAGACTGTTCTACTCCCATCTTCATTTTGGCACTGTAAAAAGAAATATCCTGCTGCTGCACTGTTTTCTAGAAATCAGACACATCATGTCTTCTTTCAGTATAGATGCCTGACAAACACCAGAAGAATTAATTATTTTTGAAAGTTGTAAACTTAAAGTAAAAACAAATTTATTCTGTTAGACTTTGTATGCTTTGTATCAGAAAATCAATGAGGTGTTTTCTTTTCTTTTGTAGAAGACTACCAAAAATATTTCATAGAATTATGGAATATGCTGAGTTAGTAGGGACCCACACTTTCTTAAGGAGGGTAAACCAGAAAAGTTTTTTATGTATGCATATTTCCTTTAATGTGCAGGTTCAAAGACATTAAAGATGTTCAAAGACATTTTTTGAAAATGCTGCTTTAAAAAAATGATGACTTGCAGTAAGCAAATCAATATATTTTCCTTGGGAAGGTAAATTGCTAACCTAGACAAAAAATTATAGCTCAGCTTTTTACTTTGCATCTTCAACGTTTGGGGAAATTTACTTGAAAATGGGCACAAATTGTGCCTACACTGAGATACATTCTATGCTTGTTGCCCACAAAACAGCAGGACTGTTAGAAATACAATGTAGAATTCTACTGCTTTGCTCTTACTGAAGAAAAGGTTAGGAGGTCCTTAATCAACATCCATAAGTAAAGATGCGACTTTTGAATTGGGCTTTTTTTCCTTGCTAGACACATATTTTATCAAGTAAGCAAAAGCATGTGCCATCAGAATGTACCAGAGCATTGCATGGGATGATTGGTATTCAGATTCCTAATTTTAATCCTGTAATACAAAACACTTATATAAACACTCATTATATTTCAGAACCCTGTTTGTTTGGTTTTGCTTTGTTTGTTTGGGGTTTTGTTGTTGTGTTGTTTGTTTGTTTTTCATCAAAGCTCTAATACTAAGAAATATTTTTGTAGCAAAACAAAAGACACATGGGAACAAAGACACACGGACCTCCTTGCTGCTCTGAAGAAGATCCTCATTGTAACAAATGGAGTCTTTTTATACTGCAAACTTGACAGAAACAAGCCTTCATTGGCTGCCTGCCACTGCAGTGTCATTGTGCACAAGTCCCTTTATCCAGTCAGTTCTCTATTCGTATGTTGCCCATGTCCCCCCAAACAATCTCTGCCTCACACATGAGATGACTACCAACCAACTCTCCAGCCTGCAGCTGAATCCTTCCCAGAGTGCTTCTCAGTGAACAAAAGTGAAAAGGATACTTATTCTTATTTCCCACACTTTCAGAAGTTTATACAGCAGTTCCTGAGTCAAAAGCCTGTCCATAGGAATATCTTTGTAGGACAGGACACATGTCCCCTGTGTTCTCAGCCTGTGTATTACAGACAGTGATGAATAACACTGGAAGCATGACTGTGGGCCCTGACTAAGGTCTCCTAGAAGTTTGTAGACATTTATTAGTTGAGAATGGGTGTACTGGATCTGGTTGGGATGCAGAAAATTTTCTTCATAACAGCCTGCAGCATGTTTTGGATCTGTCACCAAAACAATGTTGGTAATACACCCAAGTTTTAGCTACTGCTCTACAGCACTTGGACATCTGTGTTTGTCACTGTGGCCCCACCAGCAAGTAGGATGGGTGTGAGCAAGAGCCTGGGAGATGACACAACCAGAACAGCAGATCCAAGCTAACCAAAGTGATATTCTATATGTCAGGTCTTGCTTAGCAATGAAACTGGAAGGGAAGTTTTTGCTAAATAACTATTGCCTGGGGACTGATTGGGCATCAGTGTGCTGGTGGTGAGTGATTGCTCTTGCATCACTTGAGGGTTTAGGGTTTTTACCCTTTTATTAATTAAGCAGTCCCTTGATTCACAAGTTCTCCAACATTTGCCCTTCCTGTTTCTCCCCCATCATGCTGAGACAGATTGAGTGAGTGATTCAGTGAGTGGATGAGTGGGGACTTATTTGCCACCCCTAGCTGCCACTCTAGCTTGTTCTCTTTTAACGCTAGGATTACACCTGTCTTTTTGTGAAGTGGCTCAGTTTCAAACAAAAACTTGGAGAGGGATCTACTTATTTTGCACCCTAGAGGATTTCTCTGCAACTGGAAATGGATTGAGCTTACTTCACGTTCAAATGAACTTAGAAATTCCTACATGTGACATGATGGCTTTGTTACTATAAAATGATTTTGTTTGTTTTTCATACATGCTCTGACCAGAACTCTGCATCTGGATTTATTAGATAACTTAAGGTAAACAAGGTAAGCAGGGATTTAGATTGAATTTTGTTTCTTAGCAGTGATTTGAAACAGCTTTGAATCTGTAATGGGCATGTGCCAAGGTGATCAAGGTCCAACACTTACATTTTAATCTGATGCATGCCTTGATGTAGGCAATTGGAACAGTTCTCAGGGCCTGACATCTCCTTTTTAACCTCTAGAAGTGGGCAATGTGAAGTCACCAGTCACAACCTAACACTGTTTAATCCATCTGAATTAAATGTCTCCAATTTAATTTTATTTGGCTTTTTAAGTATGTTTATTCATTTGATATCTTCCAAAGTAAGTCTTGATATCTCATTCACATGTGAAACAATTATGCAGATATCTTACAAGATCTGAATCCTGAAACTGGCTCTCAGGCTATGAGAGGGAATCATTAAAACCGAAAATCACAAAGACTCTCTAACTAGTCAAAGTTAGAAGGTGGTATGTTTATTATGCTGGCAGGCAGCACAGGGGAAGTTGTTCCCGAAATGAGTGACTGCACCGCACAAGGATTTTTGCCTTCTATTTATTTCCCAAAATAATACACATGCACAACCCCAGTACCTCCCATCCCCACTTTGTATTAAAATGAGGTTATTAGTCCTTCACACGCGTGCAGTTCTTCTCTCAAATTGGGTCAGTGGTCTCAAATTGGGTCAGTGGTCCCAGGGATGAAGTCAGGAACGTCTTTGTCAGGTCTCTGTGACCCTCTGGCACAATCCAAGGCCCCCTGCTTCATGATGGATTGACATAGAGTCCAGGTGCTGGGCATTGTTCTACTGGTTTCAATATGTTCCTATAATGGTTCGCTTGCTCCACTTCCTTCTATAAATGAGCTCATAATATAGCAATCAGCTTTAGCTTAAGCATCTAATAACCATTAACCTATTGCTGGTGTATCTAACTTCAATATGAATTGGTTCTAACCCTCAGCTAAAATCTTAAACCTTTGAAATCATGATTCAAGAGGGGCTAGCTACTAGATAACTAGCACTTCATGCTTGTACCACAGGAAGTGTTTTCCTTTTGAATTAACAGCTAATGTCAAGAAATTTGTTCTGAGTTGGGTACATCTCTACATAAGTCATCTTACTGTGCTGACTGACCTCTGGTCTTTTTTTACAACAGGAAGTCTTAGACTTTCTTGTCTTCTTAAATTCTTTGGGGTTTTATGAGGATCATTTCTAAACAATTTTATATTGCATTGATCTAAGGGCTTTTTTGCTCTGAGAGACTAGTTTCTGTAATCAACTGATGAACTCTAAGTATGAATAAGCATAGAAAGTGATGGATTTTTCCAAGCATCTTACTGTTTATATAACTGTGAGGAGCCAATTTAATCTTGATTTCTGTTTCTACACTGGTTGTCAGAGGCATGTGGGGGAGGGGTTGCACATGTGCCATTTGCAGGAGTCAACTAGAAGATGGGAGAAAGCCTTGTCTCAGGATACTTTGCCCAGAAACCACTTCATGTCTCACATGGGACAGGCAGGCAGCAGACCCCCAGAGACACTGCACACACTCCCTGACACTGGGACCTCGACGGCACTCCCTGACTTCTGGTGGTAATGCCCACTTTTTCTCTCGGCCCCTCCCTGTATTTCTCACTCCCTCCATCCTTTTCTGACTTTTCAAGACCTCTTTATTAGGGCAACTTTTTTTTTGGTACCAATAAATGATTCTCAGATACAGTGTTGTCTCATTTGACTTGATTTCTTTCTAGACCATCCGGTTTAATAGAAGTCCTCACAGCTCCTCACAGGGAAGGCAACAATAACTTGGTGTCCTAGGGTGACGTTATGATGCTTGTATCCCCTGCCGGGTGTTCTCTTTATGCTGGCTATTATATTCTGTGCCTTCAAGACTGGCTCTGAGAGCAAAGGCAGGGAGAAGAAGAAGCACGGAGTTTTGTTATCAGCTGCACTCTCCCCCTCAGTCTGCTGGAACACAGAACTCCACTGTGGTGTCCGGGCACAGACGGGGCAGAACACAGCTCTCCTTTTGTTTTTTAGTTAGTTTAGCTAGCTGAGGCAGTCCGAGTTTTCCCTGGACTGTTTTTCTTTCCTTTTTCTTGGAACTGTCCAAACCTGCTCCGGAGTGGGACCCGGGGAAGCACCGAGAGCTCACACTTTGTGGCCACAGGGGCCTACTCTGGGCAGCAGCCTTTCCCAGCGCCAGAGGGACTGATAACAGAGCAACCACCCACAGGAGAGACTTTCTGAATGTGTCATCTCTTCAGAGTGACAAATGAGTTTTGTCATCCGGTATTGTTCATTTTTGTGTGCTGGAGATTGCTTGGCCTGTTAAGGTTTTTTCCACTTCTCTCTGGGGAAATTTTTCTGAACTGGTTGTGGGTAGGGGCCGTGTGGGTTTGCTTTCTGGGGGGGAGGCCCTTTTGGAGGTTTTCTCCCAGATTTGCCCTAAACCAGGACACTTGGAAAGTTTGAGAGAAACAGTCTCAATACTACCCCATTTTCAGTAGTGTCCAATGGCAGAACTACAGGCAATGGGGACAAACTGAAATGCAGGGGTTTCCATTTGAATGTCATGAAATTCCTTTTCATTGTAAGGATGGCAGACCGCCAGCACAGGTTGCTCCGCTGGGTTGGGTAGCTTGGTCTTGATGCACAGGGTGTCACAGGAAAAAAAATTTAACATAAGTGTCTAAAATTAGGTAAATTAAAGTAAAAAAGCAAGAGTTCTACCTTACAGAATCACACAGGTTTTAGAGTACTGCTAAAATTGCAGAATTCTGCAATCTATATATTATTGTTTACTGAAGTGGAGAGTTATGTAGTAGTCCATTTATATTCCAAACTGTCACAGAAAATTTTAAACTGAGTAGGTTTTTCTTTTAAGCAAATAGTTTATCTGGAACTGTGGAATCAATTAAGTTCATGGATATTTCCATTTAAAGGAAACCACTTGACATAAGTATTTTGTGTTTTAAAGCAGCATTTATTTAAATTACACTTTCTATACATAGAATTTTGGAGATTTTTTTGGTTTTTTGTTATTTTTGTGTCATTTTATTTTTCTCCTGGTTTTAAGTTTTATTCTGAATTTGTCAGTTTGGGCAAGGCTTTCTGTTTTTCTGATGTGTTTTCTTCAGCAACTATAGTACTGCATCTATAATGCCATTCTATAATTCATCAAACAGGTTTGTTTGGAGGATTTCTTGTAGGAAAGGAAATATTTTAGTAGATAAAAGAGATTTTGAAATTTTTCAAACAATTTTCACTGAGTCATGGGTGTCTCATCAATTCCTTGTCATTTTCTGTCTTGACAAACCAGTTGTTACAAGTTTAGAATATTTATGCTATCAATATTTCTACTTCTAAACTCTTTGTCTTTAGCTACCTAACTATAGCTTGTTGCTTTGGTTAAATTACATGTTTGTTAAATTACATTAAATTTATTTTCTTTGGCCGTTAGGCAGATCCAAAAGGTGTCTCCCTCCCCCACCCCCCGCCCTGTTTCAATATGCCTTCCCCCTACCTTTCCTTGTATTTCCACAAAATTGCTTTTGATTATATAAAGTGTGAAGGATTCTCAAAGTGGATGGAAAGGAAGGACAATGATATACACTTTGCAGATTGGGAAAAATCAGGATCTGCAACACATTGGACCTCTGTCCTTAAATCTACTGGGGACGAGCGTCTTCCTGAATCCTACTGATAGTGGGATGACATCAAACAGCATGACTGAATGAAGATATTTACACCTACAGCTGTCTTCTGTTTTGGTCTGTTTCAGAGTATTTCAAAGACAAGGGGAAATGTGACTAATTTCCAGTTAAACCAGATGATCTGTATTAGTGTCATCTTATAATGCTTCACCAAGCTGTGGGCTTCCTGCTGGAAATTTGCATGATTTTGTTGAACTTGTGATGATGGGAAGCATCAGCTACATGTGTCTTTTGAACAGATGGTATTAGCTAAAAATAACATTTAATTTACTCATTTGTCACTATTTAAAATAATCAGGTTGTTGGGATGAACAATGACAATTCCCACAAAATAAGTCAGCCTGTAACCATAACAAGCTCTTCATTCAATTCATTTTCCTCTCTGACTTTAAATTACCCATGAACAACTTATTTTACAATGCCCCAAGCACATCCCTTCCTTAAACATGGAGCTCTTGCTGCTCTATCAACTGATCCCAACTCTTTACAGTCTTCTAATGCTCTGAGTAAGATACTGAGAGATTGTGCTTTGAACTACCAGCAAAATAACTTATTCTTGTTGTAACAGCATGGAAAACAATAAAAAGCTTCCAGAAATAATTAAAACTCTATCCTTGCATTTAGTTTCACCCTGTTCCTTTTTTTTTTTTTTTTAATACTTCCATGACAAAGGAGTATATCCATGTGTACAAGTTACACAGAAATCCAGCAGGACAAAGTGTGATGTGGGTAGTGACAGTGTAAGAAGAGGGAGCATTTTACTTTACAGCTCATTTCTCCTGAGGCTTTCAAAAGTATATCAAAAAGTAATGAAGACTGGCCTAGTAGAACCACTATGTAGAACTACTGAGGGATTATAGGGCTTAATACAAGCACAGCAACAAAACCTAACACTCTTGGATGTATGAATTCAGGAATTTGGTACAAGACACTGGAAAAACAACAGCAACAACAAACAAACAAACAAAACAAATACAACAACAAATTTTAAAGAAGTGTCAATGTCTCCCAGCAATTATGTACAAGATGATAAATAAAACTCTACTTACATTCTGAATGTGGATCAAACTATTTTTTTCCCTGAAAACATTTCCTGATTTCAGAAGAATGCTCTCCTCCTTTATTCTTCATTTAAGCTGAATGTAAAACTACATTTTTAACAATTAAAATAATTCATTAAAATAGGATGATTTCTTTATTATGAGTCCTTATTGCATTTCTGAATTTATGAGGGTAAAAAAAACCATTAAACCCAAGATTGCATGAACATTTCTGATTCCTCACTGGAATCCCTACTTTGGCCGGAAAATTGAATACTTAACACAAAAAAATCTAGATATATAAAAAGCTCTTTTTAAGCATATGGTGGCAGGAATGAACAGCTTTATCCTTTACATGTACCTTTAGCTCATGAAATCATTTTGCAACCCCACTTAAATACTGTAGTACCAGGTCTAAATTTTCCCTCTTTTTAGTCCACTTCTGTAACAGCCTTAACAATAATGTTTATGCTGCTAAGAATTCACAGAGAATTATTGAGAGCAATCACCTTATTAAGAGTGTAGACCTTTTGTTATCACATTTTTTATCTAGTTGTGTATGTGTGTTGGAAGGGAGGAGAGCAATTCCTTTCTCTTTTCTGAAATCATACCTTCATAAAAAGGGGACTGTAGAATAAATATGTAGCATGCTATCAACATACAGCATCAGTTAGAAATAAAAACCTTTCTGTATATTGATGTGACTTTTTGCATTTAGACACTGGAAAGATAGGATCATTATCCTCAACAGCCAGAAATTTATAGAAATAGACGTAAGGCAAGACTAAGACTATCCCTGCCAATGTTTTCTCACTTTGATACCTGTTGCAATAAAGTGCTATATGTAATCATAACATGAAATAGTAACAAAAAGAAATAGCATTATCTGCAGATAATTCTTTCCTATTACTGGAATATTTCCATTCATGAAATGTTTAGTCTTCTGGTAATTGGAAGAATTTAACTGCAATCTTCTCTAAGGCAGGAAACACTAAAGTTAGCATTGAGGAGACAAGCCAGAAAAATGAAGATGAGTTTGAGCAAGGATAATGATTTCTATTTATACTAAATACAAGAGCACTAATTAACTTCAACAAGCATATGAAAAGTGTCAGGGGAATTGTTTTTCCTCCCTTACAGGGGACAAGAAATAATATTAAATTGCTCTTCGTGCAGTCTGATCTTATAACTTCTACAGACTGTTACTAATTCATTAGTCTATTGTTCCTTCAGCTATTTCCCTTGTTGGATCACTATAAATTAAAAACTGTTTAAAACTATGCAGTGTACATGGCAAAAGGAAAGAGCTGCCTCACTATGACACGCACATAAGGATGACATGTACTAAACATGAGTCTTTCACCTCCACTTAGTCACCCACAGATATCAGAGCTTCTGAGAATAAGCACTCTAAAATGTAGACTTGTTTTAATAATGCACTAAAGTACTGTTATTAATATGGGTAGTGCATAAAAATATTACTGAACTCTCATTTATTTTTTTCTGAAATGGGTATTTTGAGAGTTATTGTTCCTGTGTTGAGACACACTATCATTAATATAGTCGAACGACACTTTGTAATTCATTCCGTGTTAGACAGTATGGAGTTAATCCTTGAGGTTAAAAGTCAAATGCATGGCAATTAGAGGCTATCTGATTAGTGTATTTTATGTATTGCCATGGAAATAAGCTTGAGCTTGTCAATTTAGGCTCAGTTATACACAGTAGATGCAAGCACTTGACCTCAGCAGCTGCCTCTTTGCTGAAAACTATATTCCTTTATACATTTTCCATTTTATATACTTTTGATATATGAATGTTGAAATTATTGCAGATTTCCTTTCCAAACTATGGAAGTGATCATTAAACATTCAATATGATAGAAAATGCTAACAACCTAGGAGGTTTCAGCATGTGATAAACCCACATTTTAAGGCCTGATACAAATTCTTGATACAGAATATGGAAAACACAACAGAAACAATCCTTCTCTGCCTTCCATGAAAATTATCTTCAGCTGTTCTCAAGGGGAAGATGAAATAATATCTAAATAAATTTTGACAATGACCATATTTGATTCAGGTGTTTTGCTCTTTACTGTTCACTACTTTTGTCTGTGTGGCTAATAAAAGATCAGTCACAATTAAATACCTTGATGGGTAGTCATATAACCTGAAATTCAAGGGGTTTCTTGAAATTAGAAAATGTCATCCATATTCTTTTAAAATAATTATTTAACAAGTACATATGCAAGGTTTAACCATTGAAGATACCCTTTCCTATTAAACCCTAAACATTCCAAATTTGCCAAAGTATTTAACAAAACTGTGCTTTTAAAAATTTAAACTGCACTCATTGTTTCAATATATATATAATAAGTGACTGCATCCTTACAATTTCCTGTAAATAAAATATCCTTGAAAGATTTCTTGTAGTTAAATATTAAAAAACTGCAGAGACAGAGCAGAACTATGTCTGTTGCATTAGCTTTCCAAATCTTCTTGTTAATCTACTCTGCTGTATGTGACAAAAAATTCACATATCTTCTGTACCTCAAATAATCTATTCATTTGACCAAATGTGTCTTTAGTAATTGTTTCTGTTCAATGTGGGATCAAAATTTTCTTTATTTCATACTATGCCTTAAAATCTCTTTCTGATAGATACTTTTTCACAAATCAGTAATTTCTATCTTTCTCTTTGATTGGTTTAGAGATTGATACAGGAGGAAAGAATGAGAATGTTATTTGTTTTAATTTTTCCTTTTTATGCATTTTGCTCCTTGTAAAAATCTTGACATGCAAAACCACTTTTTGGTTTTGTGTATCAATGGTTTCATTATTGTTTATTAAATTTTACTGTGTGGCTCCCTATATAAAAATATTTTAAGTGCCACCATGCTTGAAGCAATGTTTGAGAAAGCTGTGTTAAATATGAATCCCTGTGAACTCTCTGGTGAAGTACTTGATACATTTCACATCTCCCAAGACTAGATGGCTTATGCCTGATCAGATACTGACAATTTCTTGAAACCAGTTGTGAACTCTATGCATTTTCTTCTGTGAGGTATTATATTTATAGCTTTACCACTCATTGAAATAAAGAGGAATCGCAAGAAGAAGAGATGACTCTTATCTTTGAAACTGTAGGACAAAAATGCCAAATGTATTATATCTCTGGGATGATGGCCAAAATGACATACATGTATTTATTTTGAAGCAAGCTGAATTTTGGAAATATAAACAATTGCTCTCATACTGCAGTTTGTGTGCTCTTCATGACAGAATTCTAACTGTACTGTAATGGTGACAAATCACTTTAAAATTAATATCCTGGATTATTAAATTACAGTTTAGTAGCAGATGGTGATAGTACTTGTCCTGAATAACATTTGGCCAATATTATTAACTGCTTTGGGAAAAACAGGGTGAAAACCAAGATTTTATTGTTTTAATCTCTACATCGCAATAATTTAATGCTGTCATTTAGAACAGCTATTCAAATAATTAATTTAGGTAGTGGAAAATAAAATGCAGTGGCAGTGTGTGGTGTGTGGTTTTGCTTTCATTTGCAGAGCCTTTTATGTCAGTAATCCCTGCCACCTATGGCAAAAGAATTCTCTACTATCTGTAGAGAAAGGCAGAGCACTAAATTTGGAGAAAAACGTAATTGAAGATCATCCTCAGATAGGTATTTTTAATAACATGTCAACTATTTTGCAAGCCTAATGGAACCCCCTAAAAGGTCTCTTTCTGTCCTTCACATGCCCTTTTCCTATCAAACAGAAAAGTTTTTTGTTTGACCAAATGAACCGTTAATCACTGCAAAATTAATTCAGTTACAGAAATCCTATTAGCTTTGAGTCCTGTAATATAAAATAATGTTTAAATCCTTTGTGGCAGAGGGGTGACACATTGTTCGGGCAGCATTTAAACCTTACAGTAGAACTGAGAGAGCTCATATTGTGATGGCTTTTTCCACAATCTATAAATGTATTTTTCTGTGATCTTTAAGAATAAGAAAGCTGGCTTCAATTATACTAGAGAAAGAATTACTTTCTATCCAACTGTGATTGCTTTGCAAGTATTGGTTAGTATTTATGTATTGGTGGCTTTTCCATGAGAGTAAGAGTGCCATCAAATATCTTCTATGTCCTTCTGTTAGCTTTATGCCCAGAAATGGGTCATGTAACTTTAAGCTAGGTCTGGGAGAGGGGGATAGCCGGGGGAATACTTTCAGCGGTCTGTGTTCAAACACAGACACTCCCCCCGTTTTTTTCACTTCTGTGCTCTGTAGCGGAGAGAGGGAGTTAAATTCTTGCTTGTAGCTAGCTTCTTTTAGTCAGCTGAGGCAAGGAGTTTCTCCCGGGTCTGTAGCTGTCTCTTCTAGAACTGCTCAGCTTTGCTCCGGTCCGAGCACCAGAACATCGCCGGGAGCCCCAACGCCGCCGCCCGGCGGGGGAAGCTGCAGGGACACCGCAGCTCTCAGCTACGGACCTCGGGAGAAGCCAAGCAGAACTCGGAATACACCAGCTTTCTCCACAGTGAGAAGGTGCGGGGCCTCTGTGGTCAGATGACCCCAAGTTGTGTTATAGAGTCTCTGTTTCCCAGCCCGGCAGTCGAAGAAGGAGTCGAGATTCCTCGGCTGTGGTTTTCAAGGCTGTTTATTTTCTCTTATCTAGTACATTCTTTCTCTGACCTGCTGAAGTCCATCCAGCAGGTCAGCCCGAGGCACACTCCACCGCCCCTGGGGCAGTGTTGTCTTTTTATACTAAAAACCACGTGTACTTTGTTTACAATTATTTTCCAATACCTATCACCTATGTTAGACAGTCCGTCTCTACTCTAAACCAATCCAAAAGTGCCACCATCACCCAGAAGATGGAGGCTAAGAAGAAGAAGGAAGAAAGACAAGACACAACCAAATTCCTCCATCTTGGCCTCTGAACCCCATTCCAAAAACCCCAAAATTCTACTTTTCCACCCTGTGACAGACTTACTATCATTCTGCTTAAACTTTGATGGCTTGTAGAACCTCATATAAGATTGGTAATTTTTTTCCATGGATTAAAATCAAAGCCACAGGTGTCTTGGGCTCTGTGCCAAGGTCTCTGAGCCCCCTGCCAGGGGCTTGAGCCATCCAGGGCAGCCAGAGGGATGTCCTGGGTTCCAACACGAAGGTTCAAATATTAACAGTTATTCCTTTTTTCCTATGTCTGTGTTCACTCTGCTTGTTAAAGAAACAGTTTTTTTAACTTTCCACCAAGAAATTCCTTTCTTAGCTGAGGTGGGGAAGGGAGTGCTGAAAGCTGTCTTCTTTAGAGGAGACATTTGAACATTTCAGGACGTTTCCCCCTAAACTTGTCTCAAACCGAGGCACTTCTACACCGTTTTGTGGTGGTTTTTGTGCAGCAACAGTCTTCCCCCTAAAAATACAGAAATGTAAAATACAGTAGTAGTTGTCTAACTGTTGTATAACTTTGTTGCATGTAATTGAATAAAACATAAACAAGTAACCTTGATGGAGAGTGGAGAAAAAGGAAAGATAATCTTACTGACAGGTTTCCTATCTGGTAATTTTATAATTCAGTACATTTCACCAGAACTATAAAATGTACAGAACCTTGTCAAGCAGACAGGTAATTGAAAATCTTCAATCTATTAAGTTTTATAGGATCAAAACTATCCATGTTCATAGTCATCCACAGAATTCAGGGTCAAAAATTACAGTCCAGAATAAGTACAGTTAACTTTGAGCAATCTATAGTCAAGTCAAAAAATGTTGTAGATGCAGAGATAATTCCCTGTCCAAAAGTAAGCAATGCTATGTTTGTTGATTTCAAGACAGCTGTTCCAGCTTTTTTTTACTGGGAGACACAGACACTAATCATACTGGAAGGTCTAACATGCAAAGCCAGCAGAAATGGCTCTGAATTGTAGTTCCAGTGAGGACTGCTGAGAGGAAATACCTCATTGTCCATGTACAGACTGGGTTATACATATATTTATATTATGACCTGGGTTCATTTCAGTCAGACATGTCTCAGAGGACATACTGGTGTTTTCTCTATATTTGTTAATGTCATAGGTAATTGATAATTCATGCTGAAGTAGATGTTTTTAATATTAGAAATAGTAAGTGACTATACTGGGTGAGATAGACCACAGGAAGGAATATATCAAGTCAAATTCCTTTCATTTCCATTCAAACAGGCTGTGGGGCTTTGGCAGTCACTGCCAGAAGCTTGCAGCTGGAGGACAAATTAACATGTTGTCAGGCTGCTGCTGCAGCACATACAACGAAGAAGCAGCCATGGGTGGAGGAGATGTTATTAACATTTGAACACTTGGGGCCAGACTGGAATGTAGTGTAACTGAAACCTGTGAAATGGGTGGAGGGACTCACATTAATATTTTAACAAGAATCTAGCCCGACACAGGAGAACATCACCATCAATCTGCCCAAGGAACACCTGGTACGGATGGGCGATCAAGATGTATCCTGCAGATAATCCAAGCTGAATGCCGAGTTCCCGTAACTGGGAAGATACCATCCATCGCTTCTCGGAAGGACTTCTCACCACGAGGAATGCCGAAAGGAGCCCAACATGAATGTAAGAAGAATCTGGAAGAAACCTACATGAATATGGAAAGACACTGTAGGAAGACAAAGAACTAGGCCTGAGGGCAGAAAAAGAGTATAAAACTCAGCTCCAACATGCCGCAGTCGTGAGCGGGGTAGGCTTGGTGCGAGAGAGGCCAGGCTTTTTGGTTCACCCAGCATCACCGAGCTGTCCTTCGGTCGGTTGGCTATCTGATTTGTAAAAGACTGATAATAAATCATAATTTTTAAAACTTTTAATTGGCTTGCAAAAGTTTTATTTATAACATTAAGAACAAATTATTATCCTTTTGAGCCATGTGTTTTTGCTTGCTTGGGATATCCCATAGACCTCCAACCCCTTACATTTCCAGAGACTGAGGTAGTAATATATTTTAAATTTGTATTTGTGAGTGTATAGACTGCCTGTAGATGTTTATATTTTGTGGCATTGACAGTGGCAACTTTCATCTATATCAACCAATTCACTGATGAACATGTGTTGTTTTGTTGTCTCTTGGCTGAGAAATATAATAAATAATAATTTATTTATAAATAAATGATTTTTGAATATATATTTGACAAATTACTGACTGGAGGAGAAAATAATTCTCAGAATAGAGGACCACAGTGTGACACAGTCCCATGTCAAGTTTGTCAGTTTTTCAAAATGGCCCACTAACTCCTGCTAATGCAGGTTGGAAAGCATGCTGTGGATGAAGGATGATATTCTTTTTCTCCATCATCTCCATGTGATTAACACATGACTGTAAAACAGTACCTAGCTGTAAATGAATGTGTTCCAGGCTGCTCTGCTATGAACTCTCACTGTACTGAAAACTCTGGATAACTTGTGCTGTATAGCTGAGCAATTGTGTTAAAATGAAGATAGAGACACCACCTGTGTATCAGGAAAAGATTATCTTATTGGCCATGACCATATTTTCCTTATTTTTTTCTGTAATTTATTATGTCTTAAAATTTGAAGCTAAAATGTAGACTTCTTGACATTTGACAGTTGCAATTTAGTCTGTGTATTTCTGTAAAAAAATGCCAAGTCTTTGATTGTGGGAATTCACATACTAGCAGCAGGACCTGATCCTTGCATCTCTGCTACTAAGTTCAGCAACAGGTTCATCAAATTTCAAAGCCCTTTCAAATTTCAAAATTATTTTTTATTATCGGGATCTCTAAATTAATAAGCACATTTGAATAATATGCATTTCACATGAAATATACCTGCATGAGAGGTTAAATCACTTGGACTATGCAGCTGCTTGGCTATCTGCTTTTTTTGGTTTTACCAGGTATCTACCAGAACCAAATTTTTGCAAGTTGATTACTTTTGGCTGCATCAGCTCCCATTCCTTCTAAGCCTTTATCTGCTGAAAAGCAGATACTAAAATATTTTGGAAATAAAAATCCTGTAATCTGTATAACAAAAATTGCTATTTATTTTGTGTACAAGAAGCAGCAATCCTAGAAATGGTTATCACTGCAATATATATCAGGTCAATACTACTGCTTGTGAGGCATCCACATTGGTGCTGAGTTCAGTTTCTCTGTTCCTTCTTATTTTTTGGCATTAAGAGGTAAGCCAGCATGTTAAGCAACATTAACTACTAGGACAGGTTTGCTACTGCTAAATGAAAAGGCTTGCAGCCTTTCTGGCGAGTTTTTTCCTGGTGAGTTATTTGGCAAAATTTCAGTTTAACAGATGTAAATGTTAAATAGAAATTACATGACAGAGACTATATTTAAACACAAATGTTATTTTTAATGCAGAAAAAATGGTCCTATTTGGAAGCATTGGTTTGTAGTTTTGTTTTCTAAGCATTGGATTTGAAATTTTGTACTTACTCTCTCAAGTTTTTGTAGTGGAATTTATACTGAAAAAACTCAAATGTGGTTGGAAATAAGACTATTTTTTGTTATGTTTTGAGCCTTGTCAAACATGAAATTAATACTACTTTTTGATTTGCTTTTGACATTGTTTCTTCACTTTCATAGCAGAAAACCTTCTGTATTTCTAAGATTCACTGGAAAATTGAATCATTATTGAGATGCTTGGTTGCTGTTAACATGAGTAACCTAAGTTGCATTCCTGTTCATTAATATCACCTTCCACAACACACTAGGCTTTTTAACCCACGTAATTTATCAATTTGCAGTTCTTAAAGTGACATGATTAAGTTTTAAACTCTTCTTGTATAATTATTTAAGTTCAAAAAAGGAAATTAGAAATTGGTATTTTTAACATGATCCATAAGTATTTTTTTGTTTCTTATTTGTCTTCACTGCTTTGTTGAGGAAGATTTCTCTAGTAGCTAAAGTTACAGCTTTCTGAATAAATGAGTCACAGACTTGAGATCTGAAAATTGTCTTAATTAATAAGAAATTAATAACAGGAAAGTCCATAAAATAGTAGTCTACACTATTTTTTATTTTATAACCCTATATTTTTTGTGTTCTTCAATTTTTCATACACTGGTTTGGTTTTCTCCTCTTTCCTTTTTTTTTTTTTAATCGGCCTCCAACACTTCTTTTAAAACAGTATCCTAATAAATCTTTGATTATATATCTTTAATTTTACCTAGATATGATAGAGAAAAAACAAGGGTGATTTTTTTTCTGGTCAGACCCATATACTTAGATTACTACCACTAACAATTACTTATAGCTTTTTTTACTCCTAGTAATATTTACTTTAAATTCTATGTAATTCCTCCTATATAAAACGCAGGAAGAATATCAAGACCAGAAGCACTTCGTCAAGATTTGTGTTTGGTAGTTCTGCATCTGTTACTCATAATAATTTAAGAATTTCATTAACTTTGGCATTTGTAAGATTCACCTAAAAACTTTCTATGACAGAGAAACAATTCATAGAAGTATTTTTAAAGAAATCTATTTTTATTCTTTTCCCCCATTTAGTTCTGCATTATGGAAACATATGGCTAAAGGGTGTTTGAGAGCTCAGATATCAAATTTATGGTCCTAGTTCAAATTAGATTCACTTAGATTTATGCCAGCCTTCATAGTTTTACCCAGGCTTGCTAATCGAGTGGCTTTCCCACACACCCTATTCCACTGTTCTCTACCTGCACCATTGGAATTTCTTTCCCAGCACTGAAACAAAATCCTCCTTACTGTAATTGAAGACCACTACTTCTTGTTCTATCCACTCTGGACATGGAGAACACACTGTACTTTTTTTGTTTGCTGCAGCTTCTGAGTATTTAAGAGCTACAAGTACATGATCCACAGCCTTCCTTTTTTTGTGGGGGGATGGAATGTAGGAGAATAGAGATAGTGATGAAGGTAATCTCACCCCTGAGGAGTTGCAGCTGCACTAATTACTAAGAATTAGTAATTCTTAGTTAGGCCCTTAATAGGCCACAGCTATATCCAATTGGGATGGGTATTATAAAAGAGTGGGTTGCCTGGTTGAGAAGTTAGCGTTAGAGTTTGTTGGCTGTGCTGAAAGGAGGAAGGGTCAGATGGTTGTGAGAGGGGCAATAAGGGCTAGTATGTACTGCAAGGGGTTAGGCAGTTGTAAGAGGGACAGGAAGGTGTCAACAGAGCATGTGAGGAAGAAAGAGGGAAGGAGTCAGTGTTATGAGGAGCTGCCCATGAGAGATCACCGAGAGAGCATGAAAGTTTTGCAGTAAGGTAACAACACTTTTCACATTAAGCAACGCCCAGCTCTTCCCCCTTGTCAGGTTCCTTAAGTGTCATCTCATTTGCTTTGATTTTTTTCTGGAACTTCTTTATTAAGTGTCTTGAAATCCCATACTGGAAAATGTGCTGCAAGCGAATCCATACAATCACTGAATATAGAGCGGGCTTCACATTTTGCAGACAATGTTCTTGTTTATATCTTAGTCTCCAACTACAAACATTTGCAAGTTTCTTCCAGCATGATAAATGCATCTCTTTATAGAAGTGTGAAGTGTGCTCCCTCTTTCCACCTCTGCATGTTGGCTGACAGCAAATTTATATGCTTTTATATTTGTATCAATATTTAAAGGACTCAGTATTCTTGTTTATCCTGTTTTGGATTTGGTGAGAAGGCATCTTGTCTAACTATGAGAAACAAAGCAAGAAGTGGTCCTTCCTCCATTGGGCAAAAGCTTTCACTGTCAGGAACCCCACAACATAATTATCTGTGATTGTTCCATGCTGACTTCTCCATTACATGTTTTTAATTAGTTCTCGGTATTCAAGGGGAGTCATATAATGCAAGTAATCATAAGCAAACAAAAAATATATATTTATTCATAAGGGTTTTGTATAAACAGAAATGCATTTGTGAGAGAGAGCATTTTAGATAACTGTAATAAATTTTCACAGAACCAAGGTTCTTACAACCATTTTATAAAGCTCCTATTTTTATTTGGATGTGATAAGCTAGAAATAAAGGACAAAAAATTTTGAAAAGCAGAATATTTTACATTTAAAATTTTGTCTAAGGAACAACACTACTCTGCCAGTTGTCATCTAAAGGTGAAAAGTTACATGATGTGAAAATTGCATTCAGCAATCTGTGATACAAAACCATAGACATATTAGTGAATTAGCAAATGAATGAATAAAATGAAATCATGTTCCAACAATTAATAAACTACATGCAAGCAAGGATTTAAAAACATTCTCTTTTCCTGATCTCCCTTATAAAGTGAATTATTCGATCAGTCTTTCTGGTTATTTTTTCCTTTATTTGACTTGTATAACACTAAGTATTACAAGAAATTTTTATCGGTCTGTACCATGAATAACAGCACCATTTACACAACATTTCAGTCTCCATAAAAATAGATTTGGTTCTTTTTCTGTTTGTTTGTGTCTTACCAACTGTTGACATGAATTTCAGAAACCTGACATATTCTATGCAACTTCCTCAATGTGCAGATGAAAAATATACACTGTGAGGTAAATTCTTCACTGTGACCCAGAATTACAGCTCTTCTCTTGAATTACACCATGCTTCATTTACAAAATGTCACAACATAATACCTTCTGCAATAAGTAATCAGTTTCCCATTTTAGGTAGCTGTTAGCCCTAGCCTTAAATATATTAACATATTTTAAAATTGATAGCAAGTCTTAAGGGTGTTCAGCATCACTGAAATAGAAAAAGGTTGGTTTTTTTACCTCTGGAACACACAAATCAGAATGACATAATCTTCCATGTATGATTACAAAACAAAACCAGTAGGTCACAATGCACAAGTGAGTGTATACTGTATCAAATTTATTCTTAAATATTCTTTAAATGCATTTTAAGGCAACATAATTTCTTTTAAATTATTCATATTTCACATTTATATTCTCCATTAATTATGGATTACAAGTAACAAAATGTGCACAGTTCTTTTTCATTATGTTACATTTTCCTGAGCTGTGACAGATCAGCAAACTGGTATTCCTAACACAATATTATTGCAGATATGAAGCTCCAAAACATCTGTATCTGCAGTTTTAAAGTCTGATTGCGGGAATTTGTTTCCCCAATTACTTGAAGTGAGGATTCTAGTCAAAAACAATACCAAATCCCAAAGTAAATAAATCCAGAAACCAGTATGTCATGAATCCATATGATACTTGGCATACATTTTGTATTAACATCTTTTTATAAAGACATGAAAATTTTGGCTGATGATTTGTTAATTGAAAATAATAATGCAACTCATACTTTCTTTAGCGGAGTTTGGATTTAGTTTTCTGCATGGTAATGAAATAAAGTAACGAAACTCTGCCATCAGAATATTTTATTGCAGAAACATAGATGTTGACTACTCTGCCTTATCACCCTTCATTTATAAATTAGTTATGCTGACTTAGAGTCACTGGAGTTGACTCTAAGAGTCACTCTGACTTAGAGTTCATTCCTCTGACCTGAAAGCATGGATGAATCTGTGATTCCATACATATGCATAATCCTGAACACAGAATATGTGGGTTGAAAGAGAAGCATGAATGACATACTACTAGCCTTTTTCATCTAGAGTCTCTAAATAAGTCCTCTTTTGCTAATGCTCTGTTTGGAGAAGGGGTAATATTTAGCCAAAGGGACTGTTAATATTTTCCCTTTACTCTCACAAGTGACTTCAAAATTACTAGGTAACATACTAGATGCTAGAGCTCAGCTAAAGCAATAAAAAACTTCTGCAGATTTTATGCAGGAATCTTAGAAGTTCCCTACTTAGGTTAATAAAATAAATCCTCTAATCTTGCAGCAATTCTAGAATTATTATCCCATTTTACTATGAATATTGAGAAGATAAGGTTGCACAAGTTTTTTGACATAATCTTGAGCGAAAAGCTCATATATACTGACCTTATTCTATGGATAAAGAATGCTGTTCTTTACCTGTAGGGTCATCAGTAATACAAATGAAGCAACTATTTTAAGCTAGCACTATATTCAGGAAATGTACTTCATTTTCTTTGAAGGCTTTTCTTTTCAATATCTTCCATTAAAAAAAATTGTCATTACTTGGAAATATATCAAGAATGATATATGCAAAATTTTGAAGATTAGATTGCAGGCCTTTCAGGCTAGCTCAAGGGTAATTCAGTATGTGTGTTTCAATATTGATGTGTCCTTTTCAGTTTGTAACAGTCCTGTTATCAAAAAACCCAAGTGTGTGATTGCAATGAGAAAAAACCTAGCCAGTTAATTATAAACTACTTAATTATTTCTGTGTATTTTTGAAGTTTTACTAGAAAATAAAAAATTAAGCTATAGGATTAACTTTGTGAAGTTTTGTTTAAATCAACCACTTTTTGAAGAGGCATTCATATACCACTTCAGGCATGTCTTTAAGTCCCACTCATTTACACAAATACTTTTAAAAACATAATCAAGCTAACATTATCTTTGGCAAAAAAGGAATTTTAGTCTGAGCTCTAGATTCCATGCTAGAGAGAAGCTCAGACCAGGTGTTACACCACGAAATCTTGAGTGTAATGCAAATGAAGGAAAGTTAATTTTACTATTATAACCACTTTTTTCGAATAGGTGCACACTTACACTTTTTATTAAGCTTCTGCCTGATCTAAAACTTGGAGCTAATCACAGTGAAGGAAGAAGTTGGTTAGCAATGTATGCATTTTAAAGTTTTCCATTTTTCAAAAATCAACCAACAGTAGAAGCACTTTCATTTTCTTAAAAGCAAATGAGGTTTGCAGAAATACCTTTTCTGTGCAAAATCCACCACCGAATTCAAAAGCACTGAGAAAAATCTCTAGAAAACCATGGCCACAGCCTTTAATTCAACCACTTGGGCCGAGGCTGGCTTGTGGCCTTCCAGTGCTTTGAGCTGGTAGCTCTTTCCACCTTTTTTTTTTTTTTTTTTTTTTTTTTTTTTTTCATAAAGGCCAACAACAACAGCGGGTTTTAGGACCCTGCGATGGTGAACAGGGCGGGGGACCCGGTCGGAGCGGGCGGACCAAGGCACCCACAGCCGGTGCTGGGCGAGGCAGGGGCCCGGCCCGGGTTGAGGGACCAAAGCCCCCAAACCCGGCGGTGGCCGGGGCGGGGACCCAGCTCCCGGTGGGAGCGCCGAGACCTCCAGACCCGGCCCTCGGGGCGGGCTCTTTCTTCCCACAGCCCTCCCTCTCCAGGCTGCAAGTGTCTCGGCAACAGGAGTGGCCGAACGCCTCCTTCCCCTTCCCCCAGAACCTCCGGCCCGTGTTGGCGGCTGGGAAGGAGAAACTTCCCCAGAAATGTGAATTCCCATCCCAGACCTGGAGTTCTTTTCTCCTGCCCAGGACAGGTGAGTACCGTCCGCTCGCTGCTGCGCCTCCCTCTCCCGCGACACGAATGACCGTGTCCCTGCTTTTTACTCCCCGGCACCACCCCCATTCCCTCCGGGGATGGGACCAGAGGCAGCACTTCCAGAAACCGCCTCCCTAGCACCGCTGGCGCGTGCGGATGGAGACAGGCGTCCCAAGCCCCAGCAGGAAACCCCCGACCAAGTGAGAGTCGGCCCGCGAAAAATGCCGTATCCCAGAAAAACACCGAATTTCAAAGTGTTCAGCCGAGAGACGCCTGTGAACAATTGTCGAGCCGCGCCTCCCCTGGGGTACAGGCTGGTGTCCACTTTCACTGTCCCAGTCCCCACCGCAGGGGCAGCCTCGGAACAGTCCGAAAAACTCGGGGGGAGCGAGAGCAGGCGTGCGAGGAAGGGCCGCCGCGGTTTCTCTCGGTTCAGGGCGGGGCGGCGCCGGCACCGTCTCCGCCGCTGCTGGAGCGTCCCTGGCAACCCGAGGGAAACAGCGAGGGGCGGTGCCAGAGGCGGCGCCGGGAGCGGTGGAGGCGGCGGGCGCGGTGAGGCGGGCCGGGGATCGTTCCCAGCTTCAACACTCTCATCTTGAATGGAAGCCGGGCCGGCAGGAGGCGGCGGGGCACAGAGCGAACCTGCTGGAGCATCCACTGCTGGAGCATCCACTGCCGGCGCGGCGGGCCACGCGGGAGGCGCCGCGGCCGCGGGGCCATCGCAGTCAGGCCGAGCGCTGTGGAGCGGTGCAGGAGGCGGGGCGGCGAGGCTGATCCACACGCCTCACTGGGGGGAAAGAGGAGGGCGTAGAGATGGCTCCTCTTGTGCATGCTCCAGCGACTCAGAAGAAAACTGCGCTGTTTGCAGTGTTTCCATTAAGGCTGGGCCCGCTCCACAGCGGGGGAGGAAGCCAGCGGGGACCTCCTCCGGACAGCGCGGTCCTCGTCCGGCTGGCGCGGGGGGGCCCATGGCCTCCCGGCCTACAAAGGAGACGCCCCTCCTCGTTCACTCCGGAGTCGAAGACACTCTTCAGAGGGACGTCTTTTCCCCTCACTGTTCCGAAAAGCTGCACCCACATCGGGAGCTGTGGGTGAATCTCCCAAGTCTGGTCGAACTTCCTCAAGAGATAAACACCTAAAGCATCCCAAGCTCGGGGATTTAGGGAGGAAGACGTGCCCATCAGAAAACCACGGCATTTCGCCCATTCGAAAAAGTCACAGAGTTCCTCAGTGGACACAGGAACGCTGTGGTCACGAACCAGGTCTTCCCACAACTCCAAAGTGATTTGTTCTTCAAGAAAATCAAGTGCTTAAATTTGCAGACATGTCTTCCCAAAGTCAAGCCCACCCCAAATCGGGGCAGTGCCTGCCAGAAGAACTTTACACCCCAACCTCTGCAGCTACGGGGCCAAACACGGTAGGATAAGACAGGGTCTCCCCTCTAGGGAGACTCAGGAAGGTTATTCTACCTTTCCGGGGAAAGCAGGCAGCAGTGTCCGGTTTCAGCAGGCTGGTCGGGGTCCACGGGGTCCTATAGGCTGTCCCTGCGGCGTGTTCCATCCTGCAACTCTATAAAGGGTCTCTGGACACACTTTCTGAAAGGATTCAGCAGATTTCTCTCATGTTTGGCCTTGGCTGCAAACTCTGCCCAATGCAGGGTCTTGGTTTCTCCAGCCAGGAGAACCACTTTGGAGGTCACCACTTATTGGTGGAAGTAGGGTGCCCCAGCATGTGGGAGAAATTATGCACATCTCGAGGATATCAGAAGTCTAATTGATTACTTTGTTATACTATAATATTGTGTACTATGTTATGCTACATTACTACATCTTAAATGAACAAGAACTAGAACTAAACTCTAACAGAACAAAAACTCATGACTGCCTGCTGACCAACAGTCTGGACACGCACTTGGCCCTGACAGGGGCCAAGTGTTGCCCTGTTCTTTTGTGTTTTTCTAAGCCTTCTGATGTCTACATTCTTGTAATGGAGTTTCTCATGCATTTTTGTGTAAATAATGGTTGTTTTGCATTCTTCTCTGTAGGAGGAGAATTTTGATGGACTTTTGCTTTAACCAGTGTGGTTGGAGAGGTGGTGATGTCACCCTCCAATCCACTGTCACTTTTAGAATTCTATAAATGTTGAGGTTGGAAAAATGAAGTGCTCTCTTCCGGTTCTTGTTCTGATGCTGGAACATCTTGCGTGAGTCTTGTTATTTCATGTCGCAACAGTGACAGCCAAGCAAACAAAACACCATCACTGTGGGTAAACAATCTCCATCTTATGTTCTACTTTGGCACAACACAGGAACAGCAAATGAGATAAGAATTGTTTTGATCATTTTGTTCTCTGCTTCTCTCGCTACTTCTCCCAGGTTCAGAGAATGTGAATCCCACACTATACAGTGGAATGAGAATCAAGGACTAGAAAAATTATCAGCCTGGTTTTGCAGTGCTGTGCTCTCTCTGCATTTTCTGTTTCTGTGTCTAAAAGCAGAGATGAGAACGTAAAAAGTCAAATTCAGGATGCCTACAAATAGGCATTATGATTGACCTGTGCTCACCAGGTCAAGGCCTACACAAGCATTGAAACTTTTTTAATTACTCTGTTTAAAAAACTGTTATAAAAAACTATTGTTAAAAAACTCCAGCCTGACAGCCAGCATTCATCCTGAGTGTAAGCTTAAGGCTTTTTAAAGGATTGTCCAAAGATACCATAATGCACTGAATTTTTATCAGTGAGGCTAACTAACAGAACTTTTCTTCAGAAGTCACATGTATTAATTTCAGCAGCCCAAACTACTTACAAAGATTCTAGGCTGCTATCACCAGCTCATCTGGACCAGACTATACAGCTGAACATGCATGAAACAGCTACCTTGACACTTATCTGTGAGGAGAAGTGTCTCCTTATCTGCAGCACTAAAAGTGAACTGAACTTTTAAGGTAATTGCCTTAATTGTCAAAGAACTAAAACATTGGTGGAGTTCTGATCTGTGAACTATTTTTTCTGTGATTGCAACAGACAGCATTAACTATTTCTTCTCTTTGGTAGACGGACCAAATGATCCACAATACTCAGATTTTTCATCCCACCACCACAAGTAGGAAACAAGTGATTCCATGCAATCAGCAGTGAGTCTCTCAGCCTCAACAAGTTCAGACCAGTAAGATGCAAATGTCAGATAAACTATTGGCAAAGGGCAGAAACTGGTGCATGGGAAGGTCCACCAGGCTACCAGAAGGTTGTCCACATACTGTAACAGCTGTCCTTCTTCTGATGGAGTTTCCCAGGATTCTAGATCTTTTGCTAGTTGTTCTCCAAATATTGTAGGGGAGTTCTTGAACCCTTGAGGCAGAACTAACTATGTGAGCTGGGTTTTACGTCCAGTTTTGGGGTTTTCCCATTCAAATGCAAAATTTTCTGGCTGGCCTCGTGGAGAGGAAAGCAAAGGGAAGCATCCTTCAAATCTAAAACAGTAAACTATGTTAGTTCAAATATTAAATGAGTTAGTTCAAATGTTAAACAGAGTGCAGGAGTTATGAATATGAAAAGGAGCTTTACGTCCACACTGGAACACGTTGTCTCATTCCACTGAGGGAAACTATTGTATTTGCGGGTGCCCTTATGGCAGGGAGGAATGATGAATCTGACTCCATGTTCTCAGAAGGCTAATTTATTATTTTATAATACTATATTATATTAAACAATACTATACTAAACTACACTAAAGAATACAGAAAAGATACTTAATGAATGCTAAAAAGATACTAATGAAAACTCAGGACTCTTTCCAGAGTCCTGACACAGATTGGCACCAATTGGCCAAT
>VZRH01003771.1:10128-45262 GCA_013397555.1 Urocynchramus pylzowi | reverse complement strand
GGAAAGGAACAAACAGACGCAAGGCCCCCCCCCCCCCCAATAAAATAACTCCCAAAAGCCCTGACTCACCAAGCCCCAAAAAGCATAAGACACAAAAGCCCCCACAAAAAAGGACAAATCTCGAAAGTCCCCAGGACTTGTGGTGGAGTTACCTTTTATGCCCACTGGCTCCTCCCAAAGTCCACCTGCTGACAGGAGACCATGGGCCCAGTCCAACCTTCCACTGTAGTCCATTGATGGAGACTTTTTGCCATCTGATTGGAAAATGTCTCTGGAGGGTACAGTTTCTCCTGCTGACTGCCTGTCCCATGTGAGGTGTTACCAGGCTAAGTCTCCCAGAGAGACAAGGTTTTTTCCCACCTTTTAGCTGCCTGCTTTAAGCAGCACATGTGCACTCACTCCCACCCCCACACACCTCTGACAATCAGTGTTGAGACAAATCAAATCTAAATTGGATCCTCGCAGTTGTCCAGAGAGGTTGCAAGTTTTCCTCCCTGGAAATACGCAAAAACCATCTGGGCGGAATCCTGCGCCATGTGTTATGGGATAGTCCTGCTTGACGTGGGAGATTGGACCAGATGAGCCTCTATGGTCCCTTCCAACCTTACCCATTCTGTGATTCAGTGATTCTGTGATTCCATGATTCAGTGATTCAGTGAGCACCATGAGTGGACTGCATCCCCCTATCAATTGGCACTGGGCATTTTCCAGTGGCTCACTGCAGTCTGGGCAGGAAGGATTAATTCTAGCACCCTGGTTAATTCTCATTCCCCTAAATCTTGTAGAATTAGTGGGACAAGGTTGTGTGGACTGAGCAGTTTTGACTACCTTTCATGAATTTTCCAGTTCTTTGATCTTAGTTTATAAGACATCATGAATGAATTTATCTAGACCAATTGTCTAAAATTTCAGAAATAAATGCCCCCAAGCAGTATCTAGATTAGATGAACCATTAGACTGTCATTGTTGTGACACGAAATAATAAAACTCACGCAAGGTGTTCCAGCATCCAAACAGGAACAGGAAAAAAAAAAAAACACCTTTATTTTTCAGACCTCAACATTTATAGAGTTCTAAAAATGCCAGTGATTGGAGAATGACATTTCCACTTCTCCAACCACACTGGTCAAGCTAACAGTCCATCAAAATTCTCCTCCTGCAGAGAAGAATGCAAACAATCATTATTTACATGAAAGTGTGTGAGAAACTCCATTACAAGAATGTAAACATCAGAAGGCTTAGAAAATCTCAAAAGAACAGGGCGACAATTAGACATCATTTTAAACAATCAGTATAAAATAATCTCTAGTATTTTGCAGAAATGAGAGTGAACTCACTTTTAACGTGCAGTTAAGGTGGTATTAAGCCACTTTACAAGAGCACTTTACAAACATCTGATGAGAGCAAAGAAGTGAATAATTTTTACCACCACAAATTTTACCTTGCAAAAGTCTGTTAAATCCCTTGCTCAGCATTTTCAGCACAGTATAATTCCCATCATAAGATGTTTAGACAAAATTCTGATTATAATTAGGGCCATATGGCTAAAGGTCATTTACAGACAGGAGCAGAAGCAAAAAATGCACTGTATGGTGTGAATTTCCATGTTATTTACTATATTAGTCTTACTCTCTAGGCCCAACAACACAAGCTGCAGTGTGTATTTACTGGAGTTAACAAGGATGAAAACTTTCTCTTTGTGGCATGTTGTATTCCCAGTGATATTTCTTGTTTTTTCATCAGAGTTTTGTTAGCAGTCTGCTAGGGTTAAGACTAATGGGTCATCGATTCTCATTCAACAAACCAATTAACATAATGCATTTTCTTACAGTCTCTTGTGGTGATTAATTGATGTCTTTCTGCTGGAAAATCCCAGCTTTACAGAGGCAGGGCAACTGAGAGGCATTTTAAAAGATTTTCTTCCATTTAAAAGATTTTTCTTCCATCAGTCTCGTTAAAAAGTGAGACATAAAAGATGTAAAACTCGGTGTCATTCTGTCAGAAGCTAACCTATTTCCTGGTTACAATATCTTATAAATGTTATTCAGCCTATTAGCTTTTGCCACACAATGCTGCTAATACTTCTAACACCAATCACCTATATTTTTACCCCAAGTGGTCTTGCTACAATGCATTTTTCACAGTCCTAATTCTCTAAAATATCTGGTCTTTCTGCAAGGCCATAGTTGGAAACTTTTAAACACTTGTTCCTAGTTCAGTCTCTCTCAACAACATCATCTTTATTCCATAGCCTTCTTAAGTCAGCACACCTTATCTCACTGTTTGCATACAGATGTACAAGACTGTGTGAGCTTTCAGTAATGTTTTGAGAATCCTTTAGAAATCCATTTCTCAAATCTTTGATGCCACAAGGGAGCAAAAATGTTAGCAGAATATGTTTGGCATTTAAGGCAGTTTGTTCACACAACTTATGCTATTATTTGTTTCTGTCCTTCAAAGTATATAAATAATATATAGGCATATCTATTTAGGTGCCTTCTCTGTGCTGCAAGTATAAGCATTCATAACAATTAATGAGTGAGAAAAATAAACCCTGCAATATTCATTCATACTAGCTTGCACTTGCTTTTTTTGTTTCATGCAACATTGGTGTTAGAAAATATATACAGTGGTAGTATCACTACCAAGCAGTAGTAGAAAGCAGTATCACTTTCCAAGAGAAAAGGTGATCAGTTAAGAAGTCTGAAATACGTGTAATATGTTGGGGGGGAGGATGGAATAAAAACAAAGATTGTAAATTGCTGTTGGCAGAATAAACAGAAGACACTGGAAATTTAAGATATTTTAAAAACCAGCAAAGAAAACAAACACAAAACCCCAAAAGAACAATAATCCTTGTGTCAGGAAGGTAAAATGATCTGCTTTTGGAAGTGGTTTGTGTCTTACATACACTAGATGTAATATGACATATAATAGATGTGATAGTTGTAGGCCCAGTGGGATAAGGAAAAAAGTCTCAATATTACAACATAGTCTCTTCTTCTAAAAGAACATGTCATTCAAGGAAGAAGAAATAATCTTTTCCTTGAGTTTTCAGATACATTCTATTCATTTAGGATTTTCTGCTCTGTATGAGAAGACTCTTTAAATATCTTCAGGTTAGACTTTGACTTATTTAAAGGATGTTTCTTCCCTCAAAAAATATTTTATCTTGAGAGCATTTACTAAGGAAAAATGGCCAAAATATGGCTTTTCTTTTTAAAGTCAGAACCATATTTTGGTTGAACAATACTTGAAGCACAGCTTAGAAGTTCTTGAGATGATGTGTCCCATCCAGAGGGTTGGGGTCAATGCCTCAGAGTCCCAACTGCCATCGGTGACAAGTAGTGTCCCTCAGGGGTCTGTACTGGGCCCAGTGCTATTTAATGCCTTCATCAATGACACAGATGAAGGGGTTGAGTGCACCCTTAGCAAGTTCTCAGATGACACCAAACTGAGTGGTGCGGTTGACATTCCTGAGGGACGGGATGCCACCCAGAAGGGCCTGGACAAGCTCGAGAAGTGGCCCATAGGAATTCCATGAGGTTTAACAAGGCCAAGTGCTGGTGCTGCACCTGGGTCAGGGCAATCCCTGGGTCAGGCAAGCCCAGGCTGGGAATGAACAGATCAAGAGCAGCCCTGCCCAGAAGGACTTAGAGGTGCTGTGGGTGAGAGGCTGGACATGAGCCAGCTGTGGGCCAGAAAGCCAAGTATGTCCTGGGCTGCATCCAAAGCCCTGTGGCCAGCAGGGCCAGGAAGGGGATTCTGGCCCTCTGTCCCACTCTGATGAGACCCCACCTGCAGAGCTGCCTCCAGCTCAAGAGTTCCAGTACAGGAGGGACATGGAGCTGTTGGAGTGAGACCAGAGGAGGGACACCAAAGTGATCAGAGGGATGGAGCACCTCTCCTAAGAGGAAAGGCTGAGAGAACGGGTATTTTTCAGCCTGAAAAAGATGACTTTTTACTAGGTCATATAGTGACAGGAGAAGGGAAAGTGGTTTCAAACTGACAGAGAGTAGCTTTAGATTAGACATTACAAAGAAGTTATATAATGTGAGGGTGGTGAGACACTGGAAACTGTTACCCAATGAAGTTGTGGCTGCCCCAAACCTGGAAGTGTTCAAAGCCAGATTGAATGTGGCTTGGAGCAACCTGGTCAAGTGGAAGCTGCTCCTGTCATGGGCAGGGGATCTGAAAGGAGATAATCTTTATGGTCCCTTTCCACTCAAGCCACACTATGATTTTATGATTCTCTTGGGTACCTTCCAGGGTGAAACAGTCACTAGACAATCAAGAAGAGTTCTTTAGCTTAAGGAGACAAGACTAAAACAATAAAGGAACTGAAAATGCAGTAATTACTATTTTTGCTCTCTGATGATTTATACTTGCTGAATATCTCTTACATTCCTGGACCATAACCCTCTTGCTTTCAGACAATCAAATAGCCTTATTAACCAGAATGGCTTCTTGCTATCCATGTCTTGTGCATAGGTTGGTTGCTTGTGGGAGATGAGAAATCCTGTTCACACTAGCTCAACAGAAGGCACTCTGGGAAAGGTTCAGCTAACAGTGAGGTACAAACCAGGTCCTGTAACCAGAGGTCGGGCTGTATGGCTGGCGTGTGCTTGCCTCTTGCATGAGGCAGTGATTGGTTGAGGAGGTGCATGGACACCACTTGATCAGAGAGGTGACTGGGTAAAGGGATGAATGAATAGTGATACTGCAGGGGCAGGCAGCCAAATGAGTGCCTGCTTTGGGTTAAGTTTAGAACATAAAAGGGTTCGGTTTGTTACAATAAATGATATTCTTTGGAGCAAGCAAGGAGGTCCGTGTGTCATTGTTCCCCATTGCTGCGGTTGCTATAATTTTGCTGTCCTGCAGATTTTGAAACATTCTCTTTGAGGATTTTGAAACATTCTCTTTAAGGTAGACACTGAGAAAGGCAGCAGCCTGCTTGTTAGTAGAGCTGTAGGTACACAGCACTAGTACATGGAAACAGTTACATGGAATTCTTGCAGGTTTTCAGGAACAGTACAGATGCTGGTTTTCAGCTGTTGGGTTCTCCATGTTTTTAGAGCTATTTTGCTACCTGCATGCATCACTATCTTACAAGATAGTCATAAATAGATTTCAGAGTACTAGGTTTTTTGGGGGTTTTTGTTTGTTTGTTTGTTTGTTTGTTTGTTTGTTTTAATTGGGAAATTACANATGCATCACTATCTTACAAGATAGTCATAAATAGATTTCAGAGTACTAGGTTTTTTGGGGGTTTTTGTTTGTTTGTTTGTTTGTTTGTTTGTTTGTTTGTTTTAATTGGGAAATTACAATATTCCAGAGGAAAAAAGCCTGGAACTAGAATACATCTTATATAGCACAAAAATTCTGAAAAGAACTCATCAAGACCTATCAAAGTCTTTTTATACGGTCAATATATTTTTGTTTTCATTACCTGTCTGTAACAATGTATGGAATATAAAACAAAGATTAACCAATCTCTTAAAACTCAGGGTGTTCAGAGAAAGTAATAAACACTTACTAAGCAAAATGACATCTCTAAGCAGTAATATGTATATTTTGTTCTTCAAAAACCTTATTTGAACAGTAACAGTTGTTTGTGTGTATGTGTATACATATATACATACACACAGACACACATATATACACACCTATATGTAAAAAATACTGAGGAATGGTTAACTTGGTGTTTATCTGATGAGACATAAACACCATCCCAAGTGGTGCAGGTAAGAGAAAGTAGATTTTTATCTACACACTCTATGGTCTTTCACCCTGAAAGTAATTCACTTTGCCCACCACTACACTACAGCAACTTCTGAGAAGAAGATGAAAGCCACCAAAATAAAAAAAACCCCAAATATTTAATGGCAGCTTAGATACAGAAGCTCAAAAACACTACATGGAATTGAAAATACACTGATTTTGTCACTATGTGAGTACTCAAACTAAAATACGTTAAGGAATGCAGTGAGATCAAGCTTATATGCAAAATCTACCACTAAACCAGTAATAGCTACAGAAAATGTGTATGTTTCTCTGCACTTTTCCTAGCTGTAGCTAACAATCAATAAGACACATACATATAGAAATCATAATATTTCCTTATGTGCGTTACAGTGAGGGCTATAGTCCCAACTTTAGCCTCTCAGGCAGCAGGCTGTTGCTTATGGAAACAATGAAAGTTATCTGCATTTCAAGATATCTGTTGGAGAGAAGTATTCACAGGCAGAGTGAAGTTAAATAATTCCTGAATATCTTAGGTTGCAAGATGTGACTGAGGGTGTATACGCTATTGCCATCTGTTAGAGGTGGGGCAGCTGTCCTCTGTTAATTGGGCCACCTGTTAAAAGCAGGAGCAGCAATTTCCTTTATCTCTTCCACAACCAATCCTTCATCCGAGAAATATCTTCTGTTAATGGACCATGGAGTCTCACAGCATGACTGATAAAATTATATTGTGAGATGCTCCGCCTAGGGGGAGGAGCCAAGAATTCTTACCTGGGTATAATCTGAAATTTAGAACACCACAGGCAGCTTTTTCCCACTGGATTCCCAGAGGAGCAGCTTTCTTTTACACTGGATTCCCAGAGGAAGACTAGGCCCATCTACACCACCACTGGCCCTTCAGAGGAAAACTACATCCTTCTACAGGGTCACTGCTTCAGCAGAACCACACCTGTTACTGCAGGAGGACTGCAGCCACCATTTCAATTAGACTACTACCAACACCCTGACCAACAGGGTGTCAGGTCATATTCTGACTCTGTCAGGGGGTTTTTGTTTGTTTTTTGTTTGTTATTTTTGTTGTACTATTGCATTTGTATTTTAATTTTCCTAGTAAAGAACTGTTGTTCCTATTTCCATGTCTTTGCCTGAGAGCCCCTTAATTTCAAGATTATAATAATTCGGAGGGAGAGGGTTTTACATTTTCCATTTTAAGGGAGGCTCCTGCATTCCTTAGCAGACACCTGTCTTTTTCAAACCAAGACACTGAAATATAAAAGAAATCTATTGCTCTTGAAACTAAAAGGAGATTGTTGGTCATTAATATAAATTAGAAGGTAAAGTTTCTGTAATTCAACATGGGAAATAAAGTTTCAAAGATTAAATTGGCATTTGGTAATTAGAGAATTTCTTCTTTTTTCTGGGAACTATACAAGAAACAAAAAACTCTCAATGACACCATAACAAGACCTTCTGAGAAAAAGGTATGTCTAATAATTATGAGTTTGTCTTGTATGAAGTGGAGGATAGCTATTGCAATACTTTCAAATACTTTCATATTGCATGGATGTTAAGCAGCAGATTCTAATAAACTTTTCAGGAGCTGCTTAGCTGGATCACTGATAAATCATGGAACACTGAAATCATCTTAGAGGGAGGGAAAAATAACAAGAATATTCAAGTATGGACTTCTAGGTGAGAAAATAGCCCTCACCAAAGAGTTCTTTATGTTTGTGTGATATTGGTTATCTTGATTTTTATCAGTATCTTAGAAGAAAACATATAATTATTATGATAATTATTATAGTAAAGGTTATCCCAATACACAGAGCTACTGAGAAAATTTAAATAATGAAAGATACACTGGTGGATCTGTACTAATTGGTAATCTGAAAATAAGCAAAAAATATTCATTTATATATCAATATTCAAAGTGATACATCAGGAAGTACAGAAGTACTTCCTGTTGTCTTGAAAGGTAGGATTCTAAGTTGGTGTGAAGTGTTCTGAATAAAGCTTGGACATACAAGAATAATTAAATAAATGTGAGATTTTGAAAGCACATGTATAATTTTTTTTTAATTATACATCTAGCTCAGATGTCCACAAATTCTTCAAGGTTTCTATCAACTGAAGAATATTCAGCAAGAATCATATTAACTATTAGTCCATATATGAAACAAATAAATCTGTTGTACTTATTTTAACTAATTTGTAGGTCATTTAATAGTAAGTATAAATGTAGCAAACAGAAACTTCTCAGCCCATTAGGCAAGGGTCAGTAAGGTACTATCATCCAAATGTAAAGCAAGTGAAAGAAAAATAATTACCTCCTTTTAAAAAGCTCATGAATATGGATGCTAAAGACTTTGCATCACCTCTGTCTCTAAAATTTAAGTTCTGATTTCTCCTGGCATATTGCCATTGGTCAGCAACAAATAATTAATGAAAACCTAGAGCTTTTGCTGAGCTAGTGGTGCCTATTGATTTTTGCCTTTTTTCCTTTTATATATTCTCTTTATTCTTCACACATATATTTGGAGATCTGTAGCCTATTATTGTATCCATAATACCATAGTTTTCCCAGTACTTTTCCCTGTCCTAATAGACAGAAATACCAAACATATTCCAAAGCCCATATCCTATCTTGGTTGTCGTTAGAAATCCAGGTCAAAACCAGTTCTTCAAGACACATTTTCATCAACAAGTTCAGTTTCTATCTGAGGGGGGAGGACTTAGGAGAGGCCTTGTCTGGGGGCAGATTACATCATCACTTGTACTCCTAATTGGTGCTTTTTTGTCTATTAAGCTTATTTACCAAACTTATAAAACTGTATGCACCCCCGTGTAGATGGGCTTTTGTGGACATTTTTCCATAACTTCCCCTGGAGGCCTCCAGTAAAGACCAACTTTTATATTACCTCTTATACCAATATTATCTCAAAAGTGTTTGTTGTTCCATTTCTGGGTTGAAAAAGGCATCACTGCAAATCAGACAAGGTGATCACAAAAGGTCCCTTAGGAGTAACTATATCTCAATCTTTTGGACTAGTTTTGTTCTCTGTCTAAAATGGTCCTGCTAGACATCACTGGCTACATGGTTAAGCACACCTAGGTATTCCTTGCTCTACTTTCTTTTTTCCTCCATGCTTCTACAGTTTATGACAGTGACAGTACATCTTAAATTAATATTTCACACACTTTTGTGTATATTTTTAGGAATTTCTTAAAATTCTCTCTTAACGGAAGTGCTCTTTATTTACTCCACCATGACGGCCAGTAAGTAGAATGCAAGAAGATAGATTCTGATCTAGCTGTTCAGAATAGCACATTGTAGTAAGTATTTTTAAATAAGTAATCCTTTATTACAAGCATTATAAAGAAAGATCCTGAAATGCCCTCCCCAGTCACCATGGGTAAATGGATTAATAGCTCAACTGGGATGCATACACCAATGAATGTAGCATGGGCAACAAAGAGGAGGAGTTAGAAGTCATTGTGCAGCTGGAAAACAGCAGTTTAGTGTGACCAGCAGATTCAGGATATAGATTGTACCCCTGTATTCAGCACTGGTGATGTCACACATCAAATCCTGTATCCAGTTTTGGACCCCTCAAGACCAGAAAAAGATTTGTTGTAGTGTGTTTTTATATTTTGTAATACTTTGTAATAGTTTTTTGTATTCCTTTAGTTTTCCTAAGTAGTCTACCCCAAACTGTACCCCTTCCCTATACCTATGTTAACATTCTCCTGGGTTGAGATCATCCCCAAACCCCCCGCCCCGACCCTCTGCATCCCATCCTTTCTATCCAGAACCTTCGGCCAAATCCGTCGTGTGATTAGCTGGAGGCCAAGAAGTATCCTATACGTTGCCCAAAATGTCCATTCCTTAAGATCCCATCCCTTTAGCATCCTTATTGGTCAACAAACGTTATCTACTTTTTGTTTCCACCTCCCTTTAAATGTGTCCTTGGCATACCTCCCGTCGCTCTGAGCAGGAGGCCCCCTGAGGTCTACAGGAGTCCCTCGGGAGCTCTGAATAAACCTTGGAATTACCCCTACTGAGAGTCGGCCTTTTCCTCTCCCACTGTCTCCAGTGTCTCTCCTGCTGCAAAGGCACTGGCCTGGCTGCCATCAGTGCCCTCGGGGCACAGAGAGTGTCCCCCCTCTGAGTGTCCTCAGAGTGTCCCCCCGCTGTCGGACGCATCGGGGGAGCCCCCCCGTTGTCTGCCGACCCGGGGCTGGCCGGGGGCCCTGAGAGGCTCGCAGGGAGACTAAAAGACAGACATTGAGGTGCCAAAGTGAATCTAGAGAAGGGCAGCAGATCTGGGGAAGGGTTTCTAGCATTAGTCTGATCAGAAGCAGCTGAGGGAGTTGGTAGTGTACAGCCTGGAGAAAAGGAGGCTCAGAGGGGACCTTGTCACTCCCTTCAACTGCCTGAGAGGAGTGTATTCAAGTGGTCTCTTCTTCCAGGTAACAGCCAACAGGATGAGAGGTAATGCCTCAAATTGTGGCAGGAGAGATTTATAAATTTCATGTCCAGAAGAGTTGCCAAGTGTTGGAATAGGCTTCCCAGAGAAGTAGTGGTGTCACTCTCCCTGGACATATTGAAAAGATCTGTAGATGTGCCATTGAAGAACTTGTTTGAGTGATGGATTTGTCAGTGCTGGCTTAAGAGTTTGACTTGGTGATCCTCAAGGTCTTTCCATTCTCTGGCTCTATCACTTAAAGACACAGTTTTGTCCTGAAAAGGCAACAAAAAGGGCTTTTTATGAAAATACAAGTGAAGAGAACTACTTCTGCCTGAAGATACAATGCGCTTCATCTTAGATTAAAGTTAATGTTTTGCTGTTACAAATCAACATTAGAAAGAAAGGCAAGAAGCATCAGTTTGCTGTGACTTTGTTAAACATCAGTTTGCTGTGAGAAGCTTTACCATAAGTGGGAGCTGCCTCTAGATAACGTCTGCATGCTGACTACTCCTCTCTCTGATATGACTGATCTTTTCTACAACTCTGTACAAAGACTCCTGACACGTATCCCTGTGGAAATCTGTACAGGTCATGTGAAATTCCTTTCTTTTACTGTATTCTTCTGTGTAACACAGGAAATTAATTCTGAAATTACAGAAACGGTCACTGTTGGGACAACTGATAGAACTGTAAGCTATATCTAATATATAGTTTTAACATATTTAAAGATTTATTTTTATTTCTGATTAATTTTGTATATGTCCAGAACGAACTTCTTGTGAATAACAAAAATAATCCTTCTATTAATTGGGAATAGAAGATGTCTGATAGATGTTTTAACATTAATAATTGGCATCTGTTTGGAGGGAATGTTCATGAAATTTAATAATAAACAAAGTAGGATCAAACTGGATGCAAATTTAAAGATTCAATTTGATTCATCAAAAAGAAGTTATGGCATAATGTATCTCATTGTTAATCTTCAGCTTCACCAAAGCTGTTCATAAATGTTGACTTCTCCTATATATTAAAAAATTACACGATGAAGAGAGAGACTGGATGGCTGAAAATTTGTATAGACTATTAACATTTGCATGCTAAAATTACACTAATATGCTGCAAAAAGCATGGCATTGAAGAAATATTCTGGAAATACATACAGGTCATAATCAGGTTTTGAATTTTTTAAACGTGTATCGTGCTTAACAATGAATTCTACTTACATACCATATCATAATATTCCAGGTGCTACAGAGGAAATGTGTTATTTTCAGAGGCATCAGAGATTTCCTGCATCAACATAACATACATGAGGCTGTTACTATGATAAAATTCCTTTGACAGAGGAGTTGGGTGCCAGCCAACACCTAAATGCACTACACTGGTGTAAAACTGTCCTACCAGTTTACTGCTTCTTTCATAGGTGTCCTGCAGTTCTTTGCAGCTTCTTTTTTGGTTAGTTGGTGGTTTTGGTGGTGATGGGAGTTTTGTTGTTTGAGTTTTGGTCAGGGAGGCATTTGGTTGGTTGGTTGGTTGGTTGGTTGGTTGGTTGGTTGGTTGGTNATAGGTGTCCTGCAGTTCTTTGCAGCTTCTTTTTTGGTTAGTTGGTGGTTTTGGTGGTGATGGGAGTTTTGTTGTTTGAGTTTTGGTCAGGGAGGCATTTGGTTGGTTGGTTGGTTGGTTGGTTGGTTGGTTGGTTGGTTGGTTGGTTGGTTGGTTGGTTTGGGCTATTTTGTTTTGTTAAAGGAAAAGGATGGATAAGAAAAAGAAAAAAGTCTTGAGCCATGGCTTCTGTTATGAATAGATATGAGCGTTTAGGTAAGTCCTTGCCTTTTGTCCAGACTTCTGCCAGCAGACAGTAACCTTATTGGGGCAGCCAGCACCCCAAAACCCACTCTCACATAAGACCTTAAACAGACTATTTACTACACTGGAATAAAACAAATAAAAGGAAAACTACTGGTAAATAACATACAGTGCACAACAGAGGTACCAATTATTACAGCTAGCAAAGAAATAGTATAGGATTCAATGTCTCTTACTATCCAATTGCTGATAGGGCACTGTGGGGACAGATAGGTGTNAGGAAAACTACTGGTAAATAACATACAGTGCACAACAGAGGTACCAATTATTACAGCTAGCAAAGAAATAGTATAGGATTCAATGTCTCTTACTAGCCAATTGCTGATAACTGTGGGGACAGATAGGTGTGCCAGTCCTCTCCCTTGGAGTGGTATCCCTTGAATGGGATATGATACAATCTTCTCAAACTCTCCTGGACTGAGAAATTCTCCTTGATCATGGTGAGTTCCCAACATGCTTTGGAGTTCCATGTAGATTCGTTGTGATGATTGGTTTTTGCTCCCTTTGTACCACATTTGCTTTTCTCTATAAAAACCCCAGTTTCTGCCCTGTTCAGGAGGGAGCTGTTGTCACTGGCATCCTTCACAGGGTGCTGGAATAAAGGCTACCTCTGCAGAATAACCACAAAGTCCTCCTGTCTCCTTGTCCCTGTGTTGGCCAGGGTACACCTCGCAAGGCAGAGCTGAAATCACTGCTAAGACCTGAACTGCTGGCCTCTTGCTGAGGTTACCTGGTGGCTGAAGGACTGCCTGAGACCCCTAGAAAGTTCATTAGAGACCTCCTTCCTCCAAGCAGAGGTTTTTTTTTCTTTAACATATACGGTCTCTGAACTCTTCATAGTGATTTTGTGACACATGGCACTAAGAAAAAATTGTCTTCAAAGTCATTAAAAAAAAATTGTGTTCAAAGTTTCTGAAACCTGTGTCTCCTAAATTGCTATGCAGAAAGAACGATCACAGTACACATTCTGCCTTTTTCCATCACATAAGAAGTAAGATTTCCTAAACATACAGTCTTAGTTATCAAATACTAGCACAAGACTATTTTCACAGAACAATAGAAAATAGAATCTGAAAGAATCTGAAAATACATTTCAAAAAGTCAAGTAGTCACTAAAATAAGTAGAGGAAAAAATAATTTCATTTCAGTGATTGTATGGGCTCCAACTCACTATTAAATAGATTATATGGTTTTGTTGCACACTAGATCTATCTCTTTCCATTCATTTTATATTTATTACTTTTTATTATTGAAGACATACACAAAGCTCTTAATTTATCAATCTGTAACCTGAAATCAGTGCATGGCAGAGACTGATGGATATTGAAATTGGAAACAATAGGCTAATCCCCAATGTCATATCTTTTAAACTGAAAATAGACTTGAGTTATTTTGCAACATCAGTTCAAGGAGCTAATGATAGTTGGCAATGGGACAGGAGAATATTCACTTTAAGCTTCGATAGCTTTGCTCAGTATAGAGGGAGAGTGATCAAATTCCATGGGATAATGTTTAGAGTAACTTTGCTTGAGAACTGCATTTGCTTACAATAGAAAGACAGAACACTGAAAATGTCTTTTACAAACGACTCAAAAGCATCTCCTCTGTGTTATTGTGGTCCTCTAAGCAACCAATTACCTTGAAGCCTCTTTTTCTAATACTCAATAATCATTGTTCCCACAAGAATTTATGCTATTGTACTGATCTAAATTCTTTTATTTTGTGATATTTATGCTTCTGAAGTGTACTTTAGGCCAGAGATGGCAGAGGGTACTATGACATACTATCATTTCATAGATACAAATCATGTTGTTCCACAAGTAGATAACTGAATGTTGAAATACCTTCTAGACCATATTAGAACTTGGAAAGCAATGTGATATGTCATGCTTCCCTAAATGTAACTGTGCACAGACATGTATTTACACCAGATACTCACATCACATACATTTCAGATGAGACTCAAAATTCTTGTATCATGCTAAGAACTGATAAAATCAATGGGAAAATATTGTCATGGACTTCCTTTCACACAACTTTAAGCAATATACTACTCACTTACCTCCACTGTTACCTCCTGTGATAAAATTAAAAGGATTTTCAGTGGTTTTCTTGGTAGTCAAGACCAAATATGAGTATTCCATCAGTGAGGCTTTCAGATTTTTTAACCCTGAACTTACTGGGAATAATGAAAAAAACCACATTAGAAGTTATTTACTGAGCAGTCAGTACTGTACTGTCTTTACTCAGGGAGTCCTGCTGGGAGTTTCCTTAAGCTGGATACATCCTTTTTTATATTTTTGTGTAGTTTTTTGTCTGTCTTTTCCAGTTAGAGACAATTTTTTCTTTTGATTTTTTGGTATTTTTTAAATTATAAGCTATCATAGACAAATATGAAACTAGATGGTTGGTAGTGAACCTGGTATACAGATTTTTAGCTTTTGCTACTCATGAATTTATTAAGGTAACAGAGCTTTGGAGGCCTTGATTTTGGGCAATGCTTAGGTACTAATCTTTTTATTTTTCACCAGATTCAGTTCCTAAATTTAAGTCCTGATAAGACTTGGATGTTGCATATAGAATTAGAAAGATCTAAACAAGAATCTCTGGGTTCTTATGTTGGCCTCTGAAATGAGAGCCTAAATGTCTGTAACTGTCCCTAATCATTGTTTTGGCAAGTCATGGCATTTGTTATATTTAATTTTCTCCAACTCTGGATCAGAAATAATAACACTCATCTTCCTTAAGGAAAGCAATGCTAACATTGGTCTATTATTAAGACATTTCCCATATTAGGACTTTTCTTCTATGAAAGTTATGCTAATTATACTTTATTAAATTGAGTTCACTTCCAATCACAAGTCCAATCTTTACTGGTTCTTTTCGTATGCATTTTTGGTATTTTTTAGTAACCAGAGCAGCAAAAGCAGATGGGTTGCAAATGTGAATCTTCTCTGTTATCTTTTGCCCTCAATCATCTTTGTAAAATTGGCCTTATAGGTGTTTTCTACAAGCTCTTTTAGGAGCATCACCTGGTTTACTCTGTGTTGAAATGTTTAAAAATGTTTACAGCAGTAAATACCTAATTATTTTTCTTTGTTCACTGCTCACAGATTCCACTGATTTTTCAATGGACCACTGAACTAGTTTCACAGATCTTCTGGTTTTGGTATATAAGAAAGCAATAATAAAAATAGATTGCATTAGTCACTCCTGTTTCAAACATTTTTTGTGGCATGTGTATCATATATTACTGTTTTCATTTTATGCATACTCTCTAAGCATGGATGAGAAATGTATTTTAGATCTCTGTGAATAAATACCAACAACAAAAGCAATACATACTCTTCAGATTGAATTTAACCTGTTGTAACAGAAAAAGACATTATGCCATCACTGTTTATATAAGGGTGAAATAGCAGAATGTAGCTCATAGGTAATGACAGCTCTTGAATAAGCCTGAAAAGAAAGAATATGCTAATAATACAGCAAAGAAAATTCCATTCTGTTGTTAATAAGTCTCAAAAGTAATATTTAGCAAACAAGGACTTGAGACAAAGGTGCTAACTGTGTTCTGTTCTTAGAAATTCTGAGTCTTAAGAAAAAGTAGAGAAAGGATGGTGCATTTTCAGCTTATGTGTGAAAATTTTTGAAGTTATTTGCCTGCCTGTTCTTCTGATCAGGATGTCAAAATGCATCCTGATCAGTCTAAGTGCAAGTCCTGTGCATTTTCTCTTGACATACTTCTGCTCCTAGAGAGAACTTGGTGCTTTTGGAAATTCTCATCAGCTTTGCTTTATTCCTAGAAGCAATCTTATTTATTTTAATATTTACATGGGGATATCTGTAACATTAGCAATGTGCAGCATCTCTAGCATGTGAACATACTAGCTGCTCCACTCCCCAAAACCTTTTCTCTGTTAACTAAGGAAAGTCAAGGAAGGAGACAGACTATCACAAGGAAAGTATTCCTGCAGTTATTACTGCTGAGCAAATCATAGTTGCAATGTATAATTTGTCTTAATTTCAATTTCCTTTTTGTCAGTGTTGTGAGCTTCCTGAAGCTTAGACGTTCCTTGCAGAGCTGTAGACAATCCATAGTTTTTTTACTGAATATGTATAAGACATTCTCAGTAAGTGATACTAACCATAAATAACTAATCATTGCCAGATGTGTCATTACACAAAAAGTGGGAATGTCCTAATTTTGGTGGGGCTAGAGTTGGTTTTCCTCCCATTTGTAGCTGGTACAGTGCTGTGCTTTGTACTCAGTGTGCGAATTGTGTTGATAACACACTGATGATTTGGCTCTTGCTAAGTAATTCTTACTCTGAGTGAAGGAGTTGTTAGTGTTTTATGCTCTGCCAGTGAGGGGCTGCAGAAGAAGCCAGGAGGGAGCACAGCCAAGGCAGGTGAATGGACAAAGGGATATTCCAATACCATAGAGAATCAAGCCCAGTACATTAATTGGGGGCAGATGGCTGGCAGAGGCCAAGTGCTGCATGGAGGCTTGCTGGGCATCAGTCAGTGGGTGGTAAGAAATTGTATAGTGCATTGTTTTCTTCTCTTGGGTTTTATTTCTTTCTCTCTCTTATTTTCATCCCAATATTATAAGCAGTTATTATTAGCATTAACATCATTAGTAAAATTTGTTTCAACTAATAAACTTATTATTCCACAAATTTCACTTTTTTTTTTTCTGATTATCTTGCTCATCCCTCCAAGGGCAAGGGGCAGTGAACAGCTACATAGTACTGGCTGTTGGGGTTAAGCCCTGGCATGGAATAACAAATCTAATTTCTGTTAAAATCCCATATCTATCAGATAGTTTCTTGCCTTTATTATTTGATAATTACAGATACATTATGAGATTTAAAGGAGAAAAACTAAAGTAATACTCTTGTACAGTATTTGGTTTTATTTCATTGTATATCTTTTGCATGAGCTGGATAAACTGGTTAGTGGAATACATTTTTTGTTACTTAAATGCATCTTTCTGTTTAAAACAATGAATATTCAAAGAAGAATCCCACCTATTGCTGGTAAGAAAAGCTGTGTAGTTGGACAACACATTTTAAGACAGCTCAGTTATTTGAAGTGCTTACTAGCAAGTCAGCATTCACGCTATTATTGTAGGTGCTTTGAGTGATTATAGTTGTTCATAAAAGATCCATGTTTCTGCCTGAAGATATAAAGTAACTTTTCCTTATTAATAAGGAAATTATTATTTCCTTATTAATAATTATAATATTTATAATTAATATTTATTAATAAAATAATAAATAATAAATAAATAATAATTTTCATCATTCTCACGAATTAGATATTGATATAATTGGAAGGAAACTTCTTTATGATATTAGGCTACTAAACCATAGCAGTAACTGATGCTGAATGAATTCTGTAGCTAGAGNATTTATTAATAATATTATTTCCTTATTAATAATTATAATTAAATATAATATATAAATAAAATATATTAATAAATAAAAAATAAATAATAATTTTCATCATTCTCACGAATTAGATATTGATATAATTGGAAGGAAACTTCTTTATGATATTAGGCTACTAAACCATAGCAGTAACTGATGCTGAATGAATTCTGTAGCTAGAGCTTCTTTTTCTTATCTTTCCCAGCCTTTCTTTTCCATGCATAGACTTCTATATTGCAGTGGTAACAGTTCTGCATTATTCAAAATAAGCTTTGAAAGATAATTTGTAGTTGAACTTTTCATATGCCCAAAAGAAAGAGGCAGAGCTGGATGAGTTGCTGTAGTGTTGTCAGATTCTTTCTGCTTGCTTGTTTTCCTTTCTCGACTGCTGAAATATGCTTCTGATGATAGTTTACTATTATGTCTTTTTCTTTATGTTTTTCTTCCTCAGCTCATTCAGACTCAGGCATTTCACAGTGACAAGTGACTCTAAGGACCTTTTATTTGAGAATATTGAACCGAATATGTGTAGTAAGTTGTCTGCTTTGTTACATATAACATATAGTTGAAAAATAGCAGATTGTATTTGTATCAGTGGATTAAATAGTTTAATTCACTGAAATATGAAAGATGGTGACAACACTATTTTAAGATGAAAATTAGAACCAAAGAAATCTGCACTTTGTACATATAAACTGCTCAAAAAACATTGCAAACAATTGTAAGTGTACTCTTGAAATGGTGGCATATCCAAAAATTAAGAGATAAATAATCATTCAAACAGTTTTGAATTAGTTATTTCTGGGTTACAAGAGGTAAAAGTACTCTTTTTCTTGTATAATTTATACTGATACTTACATTTTTTTTTTGTTATATGGTGATGTAGCTTCCCTTTCAATGAAATTTTGCACACTTCACATTGTAATATTGCAAATGATAAAATCCTGATGTATTACACAAAGAAGGACTTTTGACAATCTACAAGATGTTTTTTGGTCTCCTACTTTGGAAATTACATCTCTCTGGCTATCATTTGTATCTCATCAGTAAGTATGTCTTCACATTCATATGTACAGGTCAGTCAGTAAATATTAATTCTTAATAGAATGACATCAAAATTTCTTGCTTGGAACAAGGATCTACAGGGGCACCCTATTCCATCACATTTTCCCTTGTTAATTTCTGTATTCTTTTTCCTTTCTGTGGAAGAATTTTTAGGAGAGACCTCTTAGGTTTTCAATAGTGCAGCTTGACATCAGAGAAAATTTGGACGTATACCCTAATTTTTCGAAATTTACCTAGGAACTCATTTACATGCATGATGTATTTGTTGCTGGCACATCTAATAATAGTGTTTGGAAGCCAGATGAAGTTTGGGAGCCTCCAGTGTAGCCAAAGGATGAGTGATTGATATTCACATATGGCAATGCTATATTACCATGGTGTTAAGAAATTTAGGGGAAAAGATTATGTATGATCCTTCGTATTCGTGCTTGTTCAGAGTCACAATTTTTGACTTAAAAAGCGTTACTATCATTAAAACCTTTCCTAGAGGAAGAAGTTTTGTGTATTTAGTCTGTCTCTTGAGTTGTTGGCAGCAACAGTAAGATGTTCTTTCAAAATTCTTTCTCCTGCTACAGATTTTCATCATTTTGCATCCCTATTGCGAGGATAGGAAGAGTGGAATTATATTCCTGTTCCTGGTGTATGTACCCATGTATTGGCAGGAACTGGGGCTGTCCAGCACCAGATACATCTGGTTGCAGCCTTCTCCAACAAGACTACCATTTACAGCTGAACCCCTCTGCCAAGATGCTGTTGCCTCTGGGAAAACACATTAAAGAGATGGCAAAACACTGCACAAGATAGAAAGGAGTGAGGAAAACAGCTATGAGAAACAGCCCTACCTTCACCAAGCTTGGTGCAGGAGAGGGAGGAGGTGCTCCAGACCCTGGGGCACAGATTCTCCTGCAGCCTGGGAGGATCATGTTAAAGCAATTTGTCCTCTACAGCCCATGGAGGACCACACTGGGGCAGAAGGTGAGTATTTAATGAAAGAAACTGCAGCTTGTGGGCGGGGACCCACTCAGGAACAGGGGAAAAGTATGAGGGGGAAGGTGTAGCAGGGAAGAATTGTTACGGACTGACCTCAACCCCAACTCCCTGCCCCTCTGTATTCTTCAATAGAAGAAGCCAGAAAGGAGTTAGGTTTGGGGGAAAGTGAGAGTGATGAAAGGAGTTTTAGCTTTTGTCTTTGTTTCTGGCCATGCAAATAAATTTTAAATATCAATATTAATAAATAATACTCCCTAAGTTGAGACTGTTTTGACCAAGATGGTAATTGGTAAGGGATCTCCATTTCTTTATATTAACCCATGAGCTTTTTTCCATCTTATTTTCAACCCCCATCCTGTTAAGAAGGGAGAATGAAAGAGCAACTTGGTGGAAGGCCAAGGCAATGCCATCAGAGCAAGCAACATCAAATTTGGACCAGTTCATTTCTCATTTTTACTTGGTTTATCAGCCTAAAAAACCCCATTAGTATAATGAGAATTGAAGACATGCAGAACTTAAAATTATTATGTGCCAATCATTATACATTCATGTTTTACTTCCTTTTGTAGTCTGTATCTTTGTGTATATATTTAGACAGTCTGGGCAAGATATAAAGCATGAAATAGCCCAGAAATTGATTAGAATTATAACAGTTATTAATCTGCAAACAATTGCTCAAATGAGCAGTCCCATTGATATAGTTGAACTTAATTATCTCTCATTTTTCAACAGTATTCTTTTAATGTTTATAATGCTATGCAGTGACATCTTAGGTTTTGAAAATAAATCCATGCTTACTTTTTTTCTGGACAATATGATCAAGAATAAAGAACTCTGTGTTAAACATTCACTTCACTTGTAGAAGAACATTGCTTTAAATTATTTCATTGTTCTACAGAGGTCCTACTGACTGGCACTTCTGCTGTGCAATAATCAGATTTTGCACAGAAAGGGATACAATTTAGCTCACTTTTTCCTAAGTGTCTTGTATTGATTATCACAGATAACAAGTGTAAATGGAGGAAAAATGTAAGTAAATCCTTTAGAATTCCAGTCTCTGTGTAGCAGCTGTGTAGAATTTAGGTCTCTAGTTTGACCTGGATTATCTGGATTTCTTCTGTAGCCAGCAGATGGTCATCTCCAGAAACTAGTGCTGCTGTTCATCACAGGTTCATATCCTAGGGTTGAATAAAAGACCTTCTGAAGGTAAAGGAATTAAAAAAAAAAAGTATGTGTGTTGATAAATGTCTAGAGTTCATAGAAATACACTGCAAAATGCAGGTTATATGATTAGGCAGAGAAAACCATTCATATTTTGTGCCTTTATATGGCAGCTGCTGTGTTGGACTTGCCATGTTAGCTTTGAGAATGTTCCTTGGCACAACAAAAATCACTTAGACAACTTAACCTCATGGATGGTTTATTCCACCAGTGCCTCAAAGAAATTCTTCTGTACTCATAATTTTCTGCTGTGATAGACCATTATCTTTGTATTTGTTTGCAATGTACAGCAGTAAGCAAGCTGGAGGACTAGAAAGCACTGTGCAGAGGAGTATGATTGGATAACAATAGTAGATGTATTTAAGGACACAGATTGCAGGTAGACATATTTATTTTAGTTTTAATTGTTTCAGTCTTTTATGTGTGTGCAAAAACAAAACCATTTAAAATAGGGTAAAGAAGTGTCATACCTGAGAAATACACATGTTAACATATCAAATTGGGAGAACCAGAGGTGAATCTATTTGCAGTTTCAAAAATGTAAAATACCTCTATAGTCTATTTGAGAGAGAAAATACAGTGTTTTGACAGGAACTCAGGGAAACTACATTAGTAGGGTCAAGCTTGTTTTGGGCCTCGGGTCTTCAAAGAGACAAGAGCAGTTGTTGGTTGCTATAAAATTGTTTATTGTATGAATGCATCAGTCTCGAAGGCAAGGAGTTAAATGGATTAAAGTCCGTGCTAAAAGCTTTCTGGCATAGAGTCCCAAGCAAAAGTTGCTGCTGCAAGGCTGCTCTCTGGTTTGGAGTCCCAGGTTCCGTGCAGGAGCAGCAGCAGCAGCAGCAGCAGCAGCAACAGTTGTTCCCTGGCATAGAGTCCGATGTTCTGAGCAGCAACAGTAGGGACCACAGCCTTTTCTTCTACTTTCTTTTCTTCTTCTTCTTCTTCTTCCTTTCTCTTCTTCTTCTTGTTGTGGTTGTTGTTTCTTGCACTCCATTACAGGGCATTTTATTTATAAAACATCCAATCAGCTAAAAACACAATTCTAAAACATTGTTTCTAAACCAATCTAGACTTGATTCTAATGCGTGCAAGTAGTACAAAAGTAGTGTCAATTCTTACCGAAAAACTATTTTTATAGTATTATCTATTTATGCAAATATACTATCTGTTTTCTTACTTAAAATTTACATATATAAGTTTATCTATTTACGTGAATAGTTCTATCTATTTACGCATACAATTCTATCTGTTCTAGAGATGCACGCAAAGTTCTGTTATGTTTTTGTTATGTCTGGAGCTAACTTACTGTATAACTTACACTTCCACTTACTTAAAACTTAAACCTACACTTCTACTTCATATCTATGTGGCTTAATGTATCTTAATTTCCCTTGCATTCATCTCACTCTCTGAGGAACTCAGAGAGGCTTGCATTCCAACAAGTAGAAACAAGGAGTATCAGAATTTAGAGGATTCATTCCCTCTCTAAACTCACAAATCCTATCATTTGGACAGGCTATCCCACTTATTTTTTAAAAAGCATGATGAAATATGACACCAAACTTTCAGACAATTGCTCTGATTTTCCTCTCACTACTTCATGTCGGTCTTTCTACCTTATCTCCTTTCATGGCAAAGGAACTTAGATTTCAAATAACTAAATCAATTTTGAAAACAAGACTGAGGCTTCAAAGCCTCTGGCGTACAAATTTTCAGAAGTCTTTGGATGTTTAATGAGGTGATGATGTGATTACAGCATGGGAACTACAGTAAATTAGATTCTCATGGTATTAAAGCTGGCCTTGTGGTTGATGAGAAATAGCTCTTTATTGGTGAGGGAAGGCACACCACACTCATTGCTTTCCTGGCAAAAGAACAATGGTTCTGTAGGGTCATGCATGTTCTGTGACTCCTTCATTGGTGTGGTGTGTTTGTTTGCTTGTTTAGCAGATTCATCTTGGCATAACCAAACAGCTCATTTTTTTTTTTGTGATTAGGTTAGCTACATCTGCTTGTACTGGCCACTCACCAGATCAACATTATATTTGTAGAAGCATTTTTTGGTACAGACGTAAATACTGGAGAACACAGTTTATTAGCAGAAGCCCTGTATAGCAATTTTGCTTTCTCTGTGAGAAAGCAGACTTACTTGTTGAAGGTTAACTGATGTATTTGCCAGTTCTTTAATATTTTCTCTTTTATAACAAAAGAATAGAAAGGTAATTTTAAAAGGTTGGGTAATTTTCAGATTGTCTGACATTTTTCTCCTGATGAAATATGCCCTTTCAATTTTGTTCAGAACCGGGAGATGTAGAAATTGAAAAAACGTAGATGTAGCTCCAATAAAGACCTCTTTTTTTTCTCTCTAAAAAGATTTTTTTATATCTTTCCTGTAGAAAGGTAGAAATGGCAATATTTCATGAATATATCACTAACTATGACATTCATATGCATGTAAGAACTAATCACCTCAGCTTCCAGTAGCTAACACAGGTTTTCAACTACATTTCTTCTTCGCCTCCTCCCCCACCTTGATCCAAAAAGAAAAAGAAGTGTGCAAACCAAATAAAATTTTTCTCCATTTTCAAGTTATCTGGAAAGATATATGAAATTAATTGCTATATGATAAAACAGGAATATTGATGGATTTCATTAAACACTTCTTGAAATTAATCTGGTCCCTGATTTCAATAATGTATAAGTGTTCTAAATTAAAGTGTATGTGATAAAAGAACTTTTCAGACAACCACTTTTCCCAGAGAGGTGGAAAAACCTAGGGTTCTTTTACCTAGGTCTAGGTGATCATTGAAGATTTGCTTTGCCAGTACAGCTGCTTTAATATCCAACACTGGCAGAGTTCCCAAGGTAAATTTTCAGCAAAGACTGGTGCTTTTTCTAGGAAAAGGCTATTCTGGAATCTTATTCAAAGACAAAATATCAATTAAATTTTTATATTTTAGTGTAGTTTAGGACCTTACACAGTCATAAAGCAAACTAATTCTCAGTGGTGTGATTATAATACACTGTAGAACTGGAAATAGAGCATCCCCATCTCAAAAACAGATGAGCTACCTAAGAGAGCAGTGCATGGTACCTAATATTTTAATCAAAGACTAGACTGAATATGTCTACCTACGACAGTGCAGGAAAAAAAAAAAAAAACAAACAAGTTGTTAGTCATTGATTTAAATTACTACACAACATTTTTTTCCTGTCACAAATAATATCTAAATTAAACTGACATCAACTTCACTGTCTCATGCTATTATTTTGCTGAACCTTTCTGCCCTCCACTGATACAACAATCATCCTTGATTAAGGCAGCTATGTATCAAACAAAAATGGTCTGTTATAAGAAATGTTACCCCCCAATAAGGCTGTCTGGACCATTGGCTTCAGTTGCCAGATCGGGGACTACATAGATACAGGTCATTGGAAACTGCTCTGCTATGCCAGGACCAGACAGAGCTGTAAATATATTAATTAATATATTTGATCTCAAAAGAATAGGTATTATTTTGTGCCCTATCAATTAAGTATATTTGGTTTAGAAACCATTTTACTGAGATTTCATCTGTTTCCTTTCATTGTTTTTTCTATTCCTTAAGATACAAACTTTAAACCAGATTCCTGGAAGCTTGCAAATGCTTGGCAGTTGTGGAGAAATATTGGGATGGACAGGCCACTTGCTTTGTGTATTGCTAACTGTCACAAGGACTAGAGTTTCCATTTAGAGTACCAATTATGCAACTAAACTCAAGCAGGCATTGATCATATTAGATTCAACATTTGGATATCTACATAGTGGTGCTAGCAACCCAGAAGAGGAACTGGGTTCTCAGTATAACCACAACAACAAAAAAAAAAAAAAACAAAAAACAAAAAACAAGACTGAGCTTGCAGTGCATAAATTCCAATATGACAGAAGACATAGATGTGTCATTTTATGAACAATGTGAAAGATAAGGTGAAAATGTGTGGCTGCTGCTCTCTTCACAGAGATCAGCAGGCACAAACTTCCCAAGGATTTTTCCTGGGGAAGGCTGAGAAAGCTCAGAGAAGAAGAAAACAATTCTTGTCTTTATTCTCTGTGCCTGTTGTTTGGCACACGTGGAATGTATTATGGATATTGTTTACTGAAGAGTGATTTCTTGGTTGGACACCAGTGATGATTGTTTATATTGATTGACCTCTAAGGTCAAAGCTGTGTTCTGACTGTCAGAGACAGTCACTGGTTTTTCTTTAGAATAGTATCTTTTTAATATAGTACCCTTTTAGTATAGTTATAATGTAGTATTAGTATAATATAGATGCTTAATAAAGCATCTATTCAGTCTTCTGAAATCATGGAGTCAGAGCACATTATTCACCCGTCTGGGGTTCGCGTGCATCGATAAAAATCTAAAACAAACAAACAAACAAATAAATAAATAAATAAATAAATTTGAATGGTATTCTGACAACAAGAACTCTGAGATGCAAGCATTTATGAATGCATTCATTCAATCTTCAGTTCTTAAAAAATCATAAAATTAAGCATATATCCTGTGTACCCCTTGTCTGGTGTTACGAGATGAAAAGGAGGTGTATGTATATATTTATCTGCTATTTACTCTGAAAGATAGAGAAAAGGCACAAGGGACTAATTTTGTTTGTTATATTAAAGAAATGTGATCTGTTTAGCCTTAGAGCTGCAAATTATGTAAGTAAATTTATTCCATAGAGTAGTATAGATTTTTAGCTTTCTTTCTCCCATGTAATTTATTTAGCACTTTTAGATTCTTTGTCAAGTGATACTCAGTTTAAGTTGAAGTTGTTATTGATACTATAATCATTATATAATCAGTTCCTATATCCAACTCAGAGCTCCCTTTTAACACAGATGGGATATTTTGTACTTAGTGACAAGTTATGATTGTTTTTGCTATTCTGTTTCTTTTCTTAGATATTGAAAATCAGTTCTTGTGACCATAGGATGGTATTGGTTTGCTCAGTATTGCATTTGTGACAGATGGTGGATATGGCTCATGAATAAGAGGGCAACACAAATTATAACCCATTTAAATTCGTTAAGTATGATTTCAAGAATTCTTTTAAAGTCTTTTTTACAACTTTTTTACAGCATTTACATAAATATTTTTGAATGAAGTATATATGAAGGGTGGTGAAGTGAGACTAAGTATACTCTTGCCATTCAGGTTCAGTATTTATTGACTTATTCAGAACTTATTTGTGTTTTTCTCTGATAGATTACAGTGTGACAGCTACCTAGAAGCCAAAGAACAAGTTTTAGGACTATTCATCTGGTCTCCTGATCATTGGAAGATCTAGACTTCTGGTTATGATCAAAGTCCTATTAGATGGGAGTTAGGATTACACATTTTCATTTTAAGATAAAATTTCTCCATTTATTCTGTTAGCAACTTCTGTTATTTGACATAAACCCTTACATAATTCATGCATTACTATATCTGTTTCCACAGAAGAGTTTGTTTCCCTTCTGGGATTCAAATTAATTTTTATCATAGGGCATAGCTGCCAAAAGTAGTTTTAATATATTTTTGTGTAATGTATAAAATATCCACTCAATTTTGCAACAATGTAATGTAAAACTCCTTTTCCACAATTGTATGAGATATGGGTTGTAGTTAATACTAGAGGGGAGATCATCATATGTACAATAAATTCACTTTACTTGGCACTAACACAAAAATCAAAGCCTTTACTTAAAGGTGCTCACTGTTATTTCCCAAGACATGTTAATGCATCTGGTAACCATGACAAGCAGAAAACACCCAGTTACAGCTCTGTCTTTCAGAATACACATGGACCAAGGTCATTCCCATGTTCCAGAGGCAAAGTGTTATAGATGGTACGAAACTGTCACAGCTAAGAACTTTGTCTTCTTATAAGTAGGCGATTACTTGAGTAAAAAACGTGAATTCTGCATATATGTAGTACAAACTTGAAGTCTGTGCTTCAGTCTTATGTGAGTTATAAAAAGATGGGTACATTTTCCAGCAGCTTCTCAGTTGCCCATACTGGCTACTTGGTCTAGTTTATCCCAGTTACAATCTATCATTGCTTCTGGTACCTGCAGAGTACATTTGTAGTGAACTACTACCAGTCAACTCAGTGTAGAAATCCTCATTTAAAGTATATCCAAGTTCTGCTTTCAGTTCTAAGGCTAACAAGAGTAGCAATAAACTTTGTTCTTCCCTTTTACTTCCTTTTGCTGCCTCCAGAGTATTTTCTCCTAACAGGTACTCCTAGAAAACTTGTAGAATGCCAGCAGCTGTTGTGATGATGCTGGCAGTTTTTTTACTTCCTGTTGTACTACAGCACCAGCTGCCTCTGTTGAAGCAGAAGAGAGAGAAGTTCTGAAGAACAAAAATTACCCCTATTTCATTATTTGTTTACAAAATTATTTTGAACTACTTACTGAGACAACTGAGACAAGCATTAGTGACAGCTTCTTTATCCTAGAAGATGCTGTTAAAGCATTTCTTAGAGGGTCTGTAATCTCCTCTATCACTGCAAAATATAAAGGAATTAATTAGTCTTTGAGAACATGAAGGATATCATCAAGGAATTTAAGGCGTTACCTCTCAGATAAAAAACTGGAGGCGTTACCTTTCAAAGAGAACAAATCTAATTTAGATGCTGCCATGTGCACATTAAAGGGTCTAACATACATGAAGAAATGCTCATGCATTACTATTTAAAGCCATAAAATTTGTCACTATATTCTCTCCAAAGCAGGCAGATCTTGGGGAGATGTAGCAGGGTTTAAAACACAGTAGACAATACAGTTATATCGTATTGGTACAATACGGATAAGATAAACTCCTAGGCAATTGAATTCAATCCTATCTACTACTAAGTAATTAGTAAAAACACTGCCATTATTTCTTCTGATCTTTATGTCTTTATTTGGTTTTTTGGGGGTTTGTGTCAATTAGGGCTTTCTCTCATCTTTATGAGAGCATATGTATGCATTAGAAGTTAGTGTGGGATAGGGGGCAACAAATCTAGAGGGCAGCTGTGGCAGCTTTTTAAAGAGTTTAACAGTGCAGACACAGGCTGCTCTGTGACAACTGGCATCAGTAATGGTCATCTGGTAACTAGTTAACTACTGTAGCAAGTGAGCTTCCAGCATATCCTTAAATACATAGGAGCGGAACACTAATGGGAACACTACTGTTATTTGTCACCCTTTTTACCAGAACACAATGGTGCAAAATTTCCTCCCCCACAGAGAATTGTCCCTGGAATTACAGAAACATCTATAATCACATAAAGAAAACTACACCACTGTTTTCCAATTAATTGAACCAAATATTCAGTTCTTGAGAACTGGTATGAGACAAGAGGCCTAGCCAGATTTGGTTAAAGATTTATTTGTGGATAAGACGAAGATGGACATTTGAGTTAGTCTATTTCAGCTAAGGACAGACCAATAAGGAGGCTGTTGAAAGTAGAGCTGAGATAGGATAAATATTTATTTTAATTATAAATACTATAATTTGATAAAAGAGGTAAGTTACCATAACAAATGATTGCTCACTTTTACTCTCAGGAGAATCAATTAGCTCCTTGTAGCATTTTGTTTTGAGAACCTGACAATCTTACTAGAGGGTTTGGACTATCAGACAGGGAAACTGAGGCAGGGTGGATGGATTGTCACAGTTCCCAGTGATACCACAGCAGGTACAGTACAATTGCTTCAACTGCAGGTGACTTTTGTTACTACCCTTTTAACTGAACATAAATAACCAGTGCTGTATTCAGGAGTTCTGACAGTCCCTGCTTGAAAATGCATGCTAAACCTTGTGCATTGCCTTTTTAGACATGAAGCTAATTCACTAGTTTCATAGATGCAATTCTACACAGGGATTTGGGTTTCTTTTTTGGTTTTTCTGGTGGTTTGTTTTTTTGGCTTTTTNGGGGGGCGGGGGCACGTGTTTCTAAATATGTTCCCCAGTTTCATGTTCCTAAAAATGGAAAAGCATGCTGTGTTGTGATGTTGAATACAATTACTTTACCTTCTTTTCTGATCTTAAAGTTTAAGTCAAGAGTGTGGACATGTATAATCCTTCATGTGTACCAATCAATCTGAGGTGTAAAACCAAAAGATCCTTTTTTCCTGACTCATTTATACATGCTTCACCAATGTTACACTGCCCTCCCATTCATGCACCAGCCAGTCTGTGGCATATTTAACACCACTATCCATCATCATAGTGTTTTTCAATTTGTTGCTGCTTCTGTGAAGCTGATGTTTGATATTGTGATCAGTGACAGGCAAATAAATAGTCTTTGGAGGATCTGGGCATAACTGACTTCTGCAGAAGTCTGTGACACAGCAAGGAAACAAGCATTCCAAGATTCTGCCCAAGACCCAAACGTGTAAGTTTGCATTTAGCCTTCCTAAACCAATAGTGCTAAATAACTAGATAATTTCTTTATATTTATGACGAGGTAATGGTGAGAGGAAACTTGATTCGTTTTCATTTACATTTTTGGTCTTCAGTGATTTAATCCTAGCATAAGCTTTTCATTTAGCAGCTTAAATCTTTCAACAATTAAGTTTGGGGCTTAGCTGTTTTCTAAGTAGTGGTCTCTTCAGTTAGTAGTATTGTGTTACCAAGACAATATATGCTTGCTGACTAGTCAAAGGGCTTAAAGCTAGAAAGGAAATAATGAAAGAATATAAATGGCTAAGCACATCTCACTCTCCATGCAGGTATAATTTTAATGCATATAGAAAATCTTGTCCTTGTGAAATAAAGATCTGCTTCTAATACTATAATGAAAAATGAAAAGAAAAAAAATTATAATCTCATCAGAGGGAAATTGGATAAAGAGGATCTTAGCTTGGAAAATTGCAAGTAATAATAGCTTTCCACTTCCAAAGAATTATTCAGATATTAAAGACTAGTTGCTGAATGAATTGTATTTTAAACACAAAATATTGACATCCTCCACTGCTCTCAAGTAATACAATCAGAAATGTGATGGTTAACATACTCCTTTAAGATATTAAAACTTAGGGTAAAATATCATTAAAAAAAAAAAAAAGGAAAAAAGTATGTCCTCATCCTGCAATAATTTTTCATTAAAAGTTATCTTTGTAAGTTTTCCATTAATCAGCATGAATTTTATTAGATAACTTAAATATATTCACTACTCTATAAACTAAGCAAACACTAGAGTAAGGGAAATTGCTAGGACAATTTTTTCCTATCTACATTTTGTAGCTATCTCTTCAACTGACAAATAAAAGATCTTACAGCCACATGGCACTGCTGATACTCTTTGAATGCCAGATTTGTGCCTTTGCATTTACAGAGTAGCAGAGTTACTAGGGAAAGCCTGAGAATTAAAGCCTTGGAGAACTCTTAAATAAATATTTTAAATTTATTATTATCTGATAGATTCTATACAAGTAGTAATTTTTAGAAAACAAACAATCAGAGAAATTAAAAGATAACTCAGACTTTCTACTTTGTTTGAAAAAAAATTAAGAGCACATGAGCATGAAAAGATGTATTGGAGTAAAAATAAATTAGACATGTCTGTGTAGCTCTACAAGGAATACAATATAACTTACTACAATTTAAATAATACTGGAAAAATTTTAACAAGGAAGAAATTATTGGATGTTGTTTATTCTGGTTTCAGCTGGGATAGAGTAAATTTTCTTCCCAGTAGCTGGTGAGGTGCTGTTTTTTGGATTCAGTGTGAGGTGATGTTGATAATGAACTAATGTTTTGGCTCTTGCTAAGCAGTGCTTACCCTGAGTTAAGGACTTATCAGTGTCTCGTGCTCTGCCAATGAGGTGCTACACAAGAAGCTGGGAGGGAGCATGGCCAGATCAGATGATCTGAATGGGTCATTGAAACAATGGTTATTCCAACATGGTAGAACATCATGCCCAGCACATAAACTAGCTGCAGTTGGCTGGGAGAGGGCGAGCACAGCCCAGGTTTGGGCTGGGCATAATTCAGTTCGTGTTGAGCAACTGTATTGTGCATCACTTCTTTCTCTTGGGTTTTATTCCTCCATCTCTCTCTTTTCTTATCTTTACAATTGTTATTGTTGTTGTTTCTATTGTTGCTGTTGTTGTTACTAATTTTATCTCTTTAATTATCATCCTTTCATCTCAACCCACAAGTTCTACTTCCCTTCCGACTCCCCTCCTCACTGAGGGCAAGCAGATGAGTGGCTGTGTGCTGCTTGATTGCTGACTGGGGTTAAACCAAATACTAGTTTAAAAGCAGCTTGACAATATGAACTTGAGTTGAACCTTTTTATAAAAGGGAAAAAAAAGCAAAACAAAAGTTAATATAATTGATAAAAGAGTGCAATACTTACCTTTGTTATTCGTTTGCCATTCATTATGCGTTTGGTTCAGTAGAGATTTTTCCTTAGGGGAAACCATGAACTGGATGGAATACAGTGTGAATCTTCAATATAAAATAAGATAAAGTCTGCCTGTCAGTCTTTTTTTTTAATTAACTTTGGACCTTGAAAAAACATTCCAAGAGCACTTTGTCTGCCTTGTGGAACTGCAGTATTACCAAGCTTGATAACCAAATATTTTAATGTAGAAATTTGAGTTCAATTTAAGTGTATTAAGGTCTTCCATAAGAAGAACTTTGGAAGCTGTTCTACAACCAAAGGTCATTCATGTCTGTGGTCTTTATTTCCAGACTGAGCAGCAGAAATTCTCTTATTTACAATTTATTGACAGCTGAGGATCAAAATCTGCCTAATACTTGCCACTTTTAAGTCTGGTGCATTTTATAGACTTCAGTGAGACAAAACTTGTTCAGGGTCAGAAGTGGAGCTAAAATGTACCCAGAGTGTTTCATGTATAAGAAACTTACTCATAACTATGTGAAATGCTCAGTTTAATTCACCAACCATACAGCCAAATACAGGAAAATTTGCAGAAGTTGAAATTTTAGGCAGAGAGAGGGTATCAAAGTAAAAACTTACGTGTGCCCTAGACAATGCTTAGCTTCTGTGGGGCTTTTGGGCACATCATCTTCACTTTGGTATAAAAATTTCTGTGTGATGACAGTTTCAGAGATTTTTTTCAGAGTAACAATGAAAAAAATTCACTGAATTGTGAAAATTGTCATCACTGTGTGATGACAGTTTCAGAGATTTTTTTCAGAGTAACACTGAAAAAAATTTCAGAGCATTGTTGCAAACATCAGGATTTTCCTTTTCATCTCCTTAAGGGAAGGAGGAAATTCAGTCCAGATCTCACTATCAGGGTGAGGCCTTCAAACAGGAAATGTTGTGTGAAAGTTGGTACTTCACTACCAAAATAGACTACAACAGCACTACATAAAATTACAGTTCTCCCTCTGTTCTATGAAACAATTCTGAAGACACATTTATGGAATATGAATCACAAATAACTTCTGATTAACATATTGGTGACCTTTCTCAGTGGCTCTTGTGAGATTTCTTATATTAAAACTTATCTACTTCAAATAAATTCAGCCATTGTTGGATGAGGTTGTATTCAAGCAAAGCTCAGTTTTCCCAGCCCAGAGGCTCTCAGGGGCTCCACTGAAGGAGGCAAAGCCTGTCCAAGAATTATCAAGAGACCAGGCTCAGAATCATCATTTTTTGTATTTAAATGAACACTTTGCCCATAATTACAGCCCCTTTAGTTACTTCTCAGGAAGGATTACCCCAGGAAAGGATGCTTAGTGGAAAAATGTTTCTGCCTGCTAGACCTATAGATCTCAGTTAACAATTGAGCAGCAGAGGACAAATATTAAAAGTAAACCTGACTATTTTTCAAATGTCAAATTATGCATGAAGGACATTTTCCACGCGTCTCCCATTTCATTTAGTGTCAGTAGCAGATACTGTTCAGTTAAATGTTCCCCCTTTCAAACTATGCTCTGTGGACAATGTTAATAACCTACTTTAAGAATTTCTCTGAGATTTATCATTAGGATTACAATATTAATGAATTATTTTCACAGCATAGCTTTGAGGTGAGGGAGAGACACTAATCCCAAATGCAGAGATATCAGAACTGGCCAAAACGTTTGGCTACCTACACTGAAGTGCTAGGATCAGAGACTTCCCTTTTCATTGTGCACAAAGTACACTTCTGGTGACTTCATTAAAGTGTTTGCTGCTGCAAATCAGTGTCTGTATTCATTTGGTTTGCAATCCTAGTTCAAGAGCCCTCCAATCCCCTTCCTCTTATTCTCCTCTTTCAGAGATGCCCAGGGTGGCCCAGGTACCCATCCCAGGCACTGTCTGTGAGTGACATCTGACAGACAAATCTTAGTATCCTATGCCAAACCCTACAAGGTTTAAGAGAAAACTTTTAATGCATGACAACACTGGAGCCTCATGCTACAGCCCTGAGAACTGGGATATGTTTTGCATCAGCATAACCACAGGATCTCTGCTGTATTTCCCAGTAAGGAAGGTGGTGCTTACTGGAAGGAACCCTAGTTCTAAGTGAAGAGGGATCTAACTTTCCAGGGTTTTTCTCTTGCCTCATTCTCACATAAAATATTCTACTTCATTCATTCCATTCCTCTATGAGACCAAAACACACTGAATTAAGTAGAAGGAAGAGTAAGGGAATAACTACCATGTTTTCCCTAGGAACTGTGGGAACTAAATTAAGGTGTGACCAGCTCGATAGTAGTATTTCCTAGCTTTAGAGAGCTTGCCTCGGCAGAAACAGTTACATTGTCTCAGTAATGATAACATCACTTCAATATTTTGCTGTGGTGACACAAATTGCATCTATGATAACTGTGAGGTGAAAAAGACAGTAAACAGCTGCTGGAAGCTGTTTCTCCACCTGATGATGTTTTGACCCTAATTTAACTGCTGTTTTAAGTTAATCAGTACATGATACAGTACTTCACTGTATATGAGCATTGGTAGCTTGATCTTTCAATTAATTTTCTTTCATTTTTAGGAATGTAGCTATATTCTGATGAACTTACGCAAAAAAATAACATGATTTCTATATTGTAATAGGGTAAGGGAAAGCTACACAAAAGCCCACCCACCCACTCACCCATCCCTAAAAAAAAAAAAACAACCCCAGCCAATTAAAACAAACAAAAACCCACACCAAACAAACAAACAAACATACTTAACCAAAAAAAAAAAAAAAACCACCTTCACAAAATACCCAAGCCCAGGCAATTACATAAAAATCATTCCAGAAGACATTTTACATTATTTTGGACAAATGCTACTCATATGTACATACATAAAATAAAGTATGAAGGCAATGAAATTATGTTTTTAATGTCATGTTAAATATCATAAAATATAATAAATCATCACTCCTTTCAAATTTCTCACTAGAAATTCTTAAAGGAGCTTTTATTAAAAAAATATTTGCCTGGTGTGTAACATTGTGGACTTGGATTTATAGATTGAAAAATCATTTCAGAGGGATTTGGACTGAATGGAAAATTAAATTAAATGTCCCTTAAAAATATTTTTTTAAGCTGTTCCCATAGACATAGTACATCATTACTGCAGGGGCTCACTCTCATAGTGGCTGCATCTGTTATTTTCTTGTCTTTACCTCAAGGTAAGCCCCTTGCATTCTGTAAGCACAAATCACTGTAGTGTGATTTGTAGTGTAAGTGTGTAATCTAGCAAGCTCTGTGCTTGTCAGTTTTTGAAAACATCACTAGTATTTCATTGTTGTTCCATGGAGGAAGGGTAGGATTTTTCATCTCTGTCCTTCAGAGAATGCAGGACTGCATTTCTTTTCTTGAAAGCTAAAAAATGGGATGTAGAACATGTTCCCCCAGCTTAATAGTGAAAAAAAGAACTGACCAACCACATAACAGAGGATGGGCTGCGACCTGCAAAGTGTACTGACAGACATTTTTTCATTCTTGGATGTTTCAGGCTACATGGTCTAACTTAGTGTTTCTCCACACTGACATTGTACCTCATTAGAGAAGGGATTGCTAAACAGAGGAAGCATGCTGGCATCAGAATGAAGGGATAAGATATCTAAAATCTTTTCTGTATTAGAATAATCTAGGGAGGTGCCTCACAAGTTCTCACCTTGGAACCATTTTTTCTGAGGAAAGAATCTTAACACATTATCCTAAAAATAACATCTAATCAGTGCCATCATCAAATTAATGAAATTAATTAAATCAGTCTAATCAATTAAATACACAGTAAAAAATCCTCAGCATCCAAAGTGCAAGAGTCAGAAGTAAGAAAGAAATTCAAACATGGAACTGCAAAATTATTAGCCATAGTTTCTAGTTTCCTGAAGCCTCAGCATCAGATCAGAAACAAAAC